>JABUQX010028641.1:0-75043 GCA_015478945.1 Trachelipus rathkii | reverse complement strand
TTCTTAGAGATGTTATTATTTTATTATTATTCTTATTATTATTATTGTTTATTATTATTATTATTATTTTTTTATTATTCTATAATTTTTATTAATATTATTTATTATTATTATCTTCCAGGCCTTGTACTGACCGCACCGCACGAACCATACCTAGTTAACGGGATAGAGTTTGAGAATATATTCTCTCTCAAACTTTGACACTTCCATAGGAGGTGGCGTAACTTCGACGTAGAGAGGTTACGTGGCATGCACCCCCGTTTTACCAACATATTGGATATTGATGTAGAAGGATGAAACTCGGTATGCACCTTCTTTTTCTTGTTCTTTTTTTCTTATTCTTCGTCTTTTCTTATTCTTCTCATTCTTCTTCTTCTACTTCTTTTTCTTCTTTCTTCTTCTTCTACTTCTACTTCTTCTTCTTCTTCTTCTTCTTCTTCTTCTTCTTCTTCTTCTTCTTCTTCTTCTTCTTCTTCTTCTTTCTTTCTTCTTCTTCTTCTTCTTCTTCTTCTTTTCTCTTCTCTTCTTTCTTCTTATTATTATTATTATTATTGTTATTATTATATTATTATTCATTATATTATTCTTATTATATTATTATATATTATTATTTTATATTATTTATTATAGTTATTATTCATTATTTTCGTTATTATTATTATTATTATTATTATTATTATATTATTTATTATTTTTTAACTATCGGCTTCGAGGGAGGCAGACCCCCTCAGTAGGAAATGAACGTAGAGGACGAAACTTCCGCTCATACAATCTTCATATAAGGTATCATCGGTGCAGCCGAAGTTAAATGGCAGTACGTACCCTATCTCAGCGCCCACTTTTGGAATACGTGCGTAGTCGTTCTTTATCAGCGTAGCTGAATAAGAACCCATGTTTTTTGAGATAGGATAATTGAAAATGTCAGTTATTTTCGTAATTTATTTTTTATTACGCGCGCTTGCGCGAGCGCATACACATACACTACCATTATTATATATTATTATTATTATTATTACGTCGAAAATTCAATTCTCGAAAGGGACATCGAATCTGAGTCGAAAAAAACGATTCCTGCTAAGGGAATCGGTTTTTTTACGACACTCCGACTCCTTTAGGCTTTCCGCCTCGAACCGACCGGCTCTGTGCTCAGCCTCTGAGTCCAATATTTTATCTATAAAGGTTAGAGTTATCGTAATGGGTTAAAGTTTGGAGGGGGGGTTAGATGATGAGGTAATCTTGTCGTAGACGAGTTTACGTACCCCTTGGGTCCCCTTAGGGGGGACCCACCCCCCTCTAAAAATTTAAAATTGATTATAGAAGGATTGAAATTTGGCTTATGTGTATGGAGGGAAGGAGAAAATTAGGTAGTCTGAATCTGTAGAGTTTAAGTTGGACGGAGTTGGCACCGGTGCTGGCTCCGTTGCGGTGCTGGGATAGTAAATATTTTTATAATTAGTAACAATGATTGTGTAAAAATATATGTTATTAGAGTTCTTAATATGAGTGTTTAGAGACCTCTGCTTGAGCGATGGCTGGTTCCGTCAGATTGGCCCCGGGCCGACGGTTTACGTGTGCGCGCCCGCAGGCGCGCCCGCGGGCGCGAACCGCGCGCCCGCAGGCGCACCCTCCGGCGCGATCCGGACGGTGTGCGGCGCCCGCTGGCGCACCCTCCGGCGCGAACGTACGCGAAAGGGGCGCCGACGTTGCGCGCCCCCGCGTCCAGCATGTGCGATCCGGTACGAGAATGCAAAACGTGTTCTGTTTTCAACTTAATTTTTTTTTTTTCAAATAATTTAAAAAAATTTTTATTTAATTTTTAATAAATTTATTTTTTTTTTCTAAATTTTTTTTAAGCTTTTTATCATAACGTAAAAAAATTTACGTTTTTAATACCTAAATCAGTAAATCAGTTAAATCAAACCACCCATCCCAACCACCCTTCTGTTCATATGTGATCTATTTGCATCTATTGAATCTATTTGATTAAGGTTCAAATTTTTTTACTAAATTTACGTTTTTTTACATACCCTAAATCAAGCTAAATCAGTAAATCATATACCATCATCCAAGCACCCTTCTGTTCATATGTGATCTATTTGATCTATTGATTATTGATTAAGGTCAAATTTGTTTACTCATATTGTTATGTTTTAATACCCTAAATCAGTAAATCAGTTAATCAAACAACCCTCCCCGCTCCCTGTCAGTCCCTTATTGATCTATTGATCTATTGATCTATGATTCAAGTCATCATATTTTTTCTTTAGTATAAATAAGTTCTTTGGGGATAAAAGCAGGAAAAGAAAACAAGATTTTTTTTAAAGCATATGCAGAGAGATCTCGGCGAATTTCGTTAAACATATAAATTTTTTAACATCCAAATATATTTACAAGTTTATTAAAAGAAACATTATTTAAAAAACATATAATGAATAATAACAGTATCACCACATAATTAGACCTGATTAGGTTGTTACAGGAAAACATTAAGGGTTCTTAACATATTGAAAATTATTATTATTTTTAAAAAAGATGATGTTACATAATGTTTACTAAACATAAAATCTAAATGAAGAGAGTCAAGGAAATATACAACATTATTTTATTCTTATACACACAGTTATCCAATGTCCATTACTTGAAACATCCCGGGGAGAAGTGTTGAAGATAGACCTGGCGGTACCAAATTTCCACAAACAGAGTTCATTACATGCGAATACACCTAAAATCTTCTTTCGTTTCCGAAAGCGTTTAATTTCCTTCTTCTTCATTTTCATCATTAATAATTCAGATGTATATTTCGTACTCTGGTCGATTCGATGATTTTGAGGATGTTCCAGATAACAGCCAGAACTGAGATTTGGAGGATGTCAACTCTTGTCCAAATTATGAGAATTCAATCCTAATGTTCTTTTTTAGGATATTGAGATTGATAAGCTTACAGGCTGAAAGATTCAGCAGTGAGTCGTATGCATATATTAATTTACTGTTTTCAGCATAATTCTGTGAGATCAAACACCTGTACCTGGTTATCGCTGTTGATTACCGTATTGGCAAAAATAAAATCGTAAAAAGTGACACAGTAAATTTTAATTTTGTACCTTGTGAGCATTTGAGAATGTATGAGGGGTCTTGATGAATATATTATCTATTCTTTCAGTAATCATTTCACGGATTATTTGACCAGTTCACAAGTGTATAACTGATCCCACCTCTCTATAGTCCGATTGAAATCGGCGTGAATTTAAAGGCTGAGATTTCCATAGTTTCGCTAAGATATTTTTACAGACATCGTATTTCTATAACAATTCCTATTATTACTTCCTGAGGTAAGCGTTACCATTGAACGATGTATAGTATATTATATGAAGTAGATCCTTGGTTAAAGTTAAAAATTTTTAGGTCTCAATCTCTTGATTTGGATATTTTGCTTGTTATATCGTATTCAAAGAGATCTTCTCTATTTTTCTATGAGTGTGTTTATAAGGTTGGATGATAATTTCACTTTACGTAATTATAAGATATAGGATTCGCTAGTAATTTTAAGATAGCTATTCGGTGCCGTAGTGTTTGCTAAAAAGATAGCACTGTTTATTAAACAATTAAGAGCAAATTAGGTGTAGATCTTTATTTAACCTGATTACGAGTGTCCACTGATGGTGTAAGAAATAAGTCTTTCTCTGAGGAGTAATATATCACCGTTATTACACGACCAATATATATTACATTTAGTGTTATTTTTAGATACTTTAACAAGTCGTTGTCTCATATGTGGTCTCTTGTGCATCTTTTAAATTGTAATATCGGCTGATTGGAGATTGAGAACTCGCTTCGCTCTTTGAGCGATATAAGTGTTAGTTAAAGTTCAATATAACTTCTATAATGGGCAACGAGATATGTGATACTTGCTCAAGTCTGATTGCTCCTAGAGAATTTTCATTTAAAAAGTTACCTCAGTTTGATGTTACATACACGTTTCATGTGAAATTGTGTTCTATCTCGGTGCGATCTATGTGATCGCTTCCTGTGAGATCTGAACCATCGGCGGTTTACTTAACTTAGTCTTCAGATATTTAAAGAAATACATTTCGAGGGGGTCAAGTATTGGTTAGAAGTGTCGCAGAATATTAGAATTTCGCGAGATTGGTTTATCATATCTCTCTATTTTGGTGATTTGCTTTAATTTGTGTGAACTCGGGATTAATTATAAATGAATATAGTGGATTCACTCACACTGATCTGTGTATGGTTACATTAGTGAAGAGATCCAATTCACCGTCTATAAAAACCAGCTCCTGGGCTGGAGGAGTTATGGAGGTAAAAAAATTGACATCTATAGCTAGGTACCATTCATAGTGACGTTATAATGTGAATAGAAGATTCTTGTTTAATAATAGTCATTATATACAAGAATGTTACATGGCATGTCCAGTAGATTTATGGTAAAAATAGTTTGGCACGATATCTTCATTTGTTATTTAAAGGGCAAACACATCAAATACGACTTTCTTTTAATGGTCCTTTTCCTGATTTTTCTCTTAATAGGTTTTTTTACGTATGACCTACACCTTTCGACCCACGTTTCATTTTTACGTCGGTACTTTTTTCTTGTTCATAACATTCATCTCAACTATTATCATCAGAAGCATCGGCTAATCGACGTTTTTACCAATGCTTGTTCGAGGGTTAACACATCCCAATTAATATCTCTGGTGATAAGAATATCATATATTGTGCTTCTGATTTTACTTGATAATTTTAACTGATTTTTGCAACAAAGGTGTGAATAGTACGTGTATGAACAGGCGATAGCAAAAATTCCTACCTCTATAAACATACCCTCTCTGCATTTCATTGATATACCTATAGAAGGACCGTTCTCTTTTCCATTATTATTATTATTTTAACGGTAGCATCCTTTTAACTTGTGTATGTAACTTTACATCTCAACTTTGCTCTGTCCCACTTGTGAATGGTATGGGTTGCCTTCTACGTCTCTTATATAAATACGAATCGAACTCAGTTGGGTCTTTACTCCAAGGGTAAAGTAAGTGATATATGAAAACTTATAAACTCTTTTACTTTTCAGGAAATATGTACACCCACTCACACTTAAACAAAGAGGCTTTTAGTTTCCCCACATATACTGAATGGTCTATAATATCTGTATAACATTATCTATACTCTGATTATTCTTTTGATAGACATCTTATATTGAGAAGCTGATGCATTACAAAATTAATGAAGTTTCTCTAGTGTCATTTTTTGACACTTAACTACTTTTCCATTTGTTGGTATTATTAGCGACGTTTATTAGATCTTTAGAGAGGTTTAATATCGTTTATTTCTTAATTTATTGAGGTCTACATTGCGAGTCAATGACCATTTTACTCGTAAACCAGGCTTGCAGAATTGGAAATAATATAATAAAACTTTCTTAATACTTGCTAGGTTCACAAGGAGTTTGAAGACATTTAATTGTGTAATTAACCCGTTACTTCTTATTAAGGCTTTATTAACAAGAAACACTAAATCTCCATTATATATGCAGATACTTTGTTTCATATATGTAATTTCTTATTAATAAGCCAGAACACATCAGTAATAACGAATTTGTATAAAGACCCTCGTACTTACGAAATATTTTTCATAGAAATATATTTTTTTCCTCATTCATAGTTTCCTAATTATATTGATTCTATCTCGGCTTTAATTTTTAATTTACATTTATTTTAACAATATCAATCGCTTCTCTAAATATTATATATAAAGTGTGTAAGTGTCGAGAGGATCTTTAATAATATTCTTCTGACAGATAGCACAAGTAATTATTTCACTTGATCTTCTGCTTTCATACATTTCTCTATCGAAAGTTATGGGGTTCAATAAGTTGTAGAAAAGTAATTTTGATATTTTTATTTTTATTTAGAACGATGTAGATCCTATTAGAAGCGAATGTGAGTAGTTAGTGCGATTATAATAGGAATTATGATCGTCGGTAGACTATGTTTACGAGTTTTCTTTCAATTTCATATAAAATTATTTACGTGCTAGGACTCTTACACTACCGGAGTTCTTTTCCGTATATAGCTCAACTTTATCACACGCTCGTACCATGTGTAGAGTATGGAGTTTAGGGTTTGCCTCTTCGACATTCTCTTTAATTATACTACGTCTTACCTCCAGTTCTAAATTGTATGCATTATCAGAATGTGTATTTCTATTTGTTACACTGGGAAAACTTTATAACTCTGGCCATTTCTTTAAGGGAAATGTTATCACCTTGTAATACTGTGGAGCCGCTTTGTTTCCAAGATTGTGTGCGTTCTACATGTTCGTCGTAAACATACTGCTACACCAGGATCGCTGAGGATTATGTTAACATTCTTTGAAGGATAATTACAAAAAATGTAACGTGGGTATCTATCGGTGATTGCTTTTTGTTCACAAGCATTTATCGAAAGTCCTTCCATCGTGGTCGATCGTATATAATGTAATTCATTTGCATTTAGAGGTGCTTTTGGATATCGTTTATAATTCTTTAGAAATATTGTATCATTCATGTATGTATAAACTACATTTACACGAACAGTCTGGATTCAGGTGTTGGAATAAATGAATAAATTCTATGTCTTTCAAGTGGTTTTACTTATGAGCTTTGAGACTTTAACGGTGAGAATATAATTTACTGTTGTCTCCCTCGTGATAATGTCTTAAAACTAGTGAAATACTATAATCTTTAATATACGACTTGATTTAAATTGCTTGTTCAAATCTACGGAACACATCGGGCAAGAGAATTTATATAGAGGGCCTTTGCCTTGTTTATTAAATTTCTTTCAATAGAATTACTATTCCCTATTCGCTCTCATCCGATAACATAATCATATTCTGTTGTAATTAGTTACGTTTTTAACATTTCTCAACACTTCTAAATATTACAAAATGCAGATAGTTTGTGAACTCATGCATAATTCCTTACAACGCGCATCCAGTATTCATTTCGCGATTAATCCAACTTCGTATTATTTATCTCGTTTCGAGTTTTATAGGACTCAATAACTCTGTAGGTAAGTCTGTATATTTATATATATTAGGATATAAGTCCATAGAAGCCGATGACGGGCAACGTTAAAAGAAATGTTTCTTCAACTTCTCACATGTTTCACAATTGTAATATGTGAATCAATGTGATTTCTTTTAACTCTAGCTAGCCTTTATATTTACCTGTTAAACTTCACAAGTGTTAACCTATCCATTTGAAGATTACTGCTTATTTTACCTTTTCCCTTTAGATCCTAATATTTTTTCTTAATTTTTTAAATTTTTACTCTAAGGATCAAATCGTATTTTCTGTATTTCTTGTTTATAGAATCCTCCTTTTATTTTTTTCACTCCAATCTAATCCTCAGATAGTATAATAATTTTAACCTGTCTCTTGGGAATTCTCTGATGGTATCCACTTTTAAAACTTCTACCTGCGTACCACCGGCTTTTCTATTACCCTTTTCTTGATAATTTTCTTCTCAAGTCCCTGGATACTCTCACATAATTCTCCTATCATTTAACACTAAGTGTTATTCTTTTATTATGTTCCCATTGAGTTGACAGGTACAGCAGGTTTTGTTCTTCACCATCTCTATAAGGGTATTCTTTAATGTGTTCTGATAAGAACGATGTAGTATAGGAGTAAGCCAGGTCTTGTAGTAAATCGAAATATTTAAATGTATTCATCTTCGTGAAATACTATGCATTCTTTCTTTTATTGTAGTCCTCTGTACTCTTTCAACTATTGCAGCTTATTATAAGAAAGATTGATGTTGTAATACCCTATATGTCATACTCAGTATAACATATCTCTTGAAACTTCTTTTTGCCTTAAAATTCTATCCCCCTTATCTCAGGTTCCATTATCATTTTTGAGGATATTACTTACCATCTTCATTTTATACATTTCTTCTGTGACTGAATGCTATAAGAACTAGTCTTTTGATTTTTTATATCTTTTAAAACCCTTAACCATAAGTATCTGGAACTATACATCTATCACAAAAAGATATATATTTGATACCAATCATTTAAAAGATTATATTTTCTATTCATATCGGTCACTGTCTAAGTTGCCATACGCTATCCTAAATTGTGTTTCTATGGTTTTTCGTGTTAGAAATTTTTTTTTTCGTATAGGTTTTATGTATAGGGTAAAAGAATCCTCACCTTCTAAATATTTTTCAATTCTTTTTTATTATAATTTGAGGATAACTCTGATGCAAAAACTTTGAAAAACCACACCGTGACCTGTCTTAATTGGTTGGTTTCATCATCGAAAAGTAATATTTTATCGCCGCATTCCTTGGCCTCCAGATTCACAATGACGTAAACAATAAAATTATATTTCTTTATATTACTAAAAAAAGGTAAAATAAAAACCAAATGTATATATGAAATATTTTATTTTTTTCTCAATTACAATATAATTAAAAAAAATATTAAATTTAAAATTATCTAGATATGTCTAAAAATTCAAGACCTTAAACGAGTTCTACGGGTTCATAAATATATACATTAATTTTAAATTTAATACAGATAATACAATCATATAAAAATTACACACTCTCATATTTAGGAGACTAACCATTGATCGATCTTGTGGTTTTTTTTCTATTCTTTCCTACACTTGAAACGAATGTACTTCTACTTACAACTTTATTCTATCGATGCAAAAGAAGTACCCAGAGAGGACTTTGCAATAGGTTCTAGGAGGCATTGGTATATTATCCAAATCCGCTAATCTTTGTTTATTCAGGAATAAAGTTCTCGGAAAATTAATAGTCTGAAGTTTTGTTTTGATCCTGTTCAATACCTGCACGGATGCTTTTCTAGTCCCATTCACGCATTATGTAGAGAATACGGATTATACAAAGTCAAACTCAATTATCGCGATGACAGTATTTGTTTCCCCGTCAATAATTGATTTGGGCCGTAGTTTTCAATTTCCAGTTCAATCGGTCTTTTAAAATATTATATAGAACTCTAAACCCGTTTCTTACTCCTCATTTGGTAAGCTTCTTGAGTATCATGTTTATAAAATATTATCTATACTCTTCTCTCTCACATCAATTTAGATTTGATGTTAGAAGTGATCTTCCTTAGGTGAAATTTCAGTTAACAAAACTTTTTAGATCACTAATTTTTGTTTGTATAGCATTTTGATATTTAGGAGCTCTTTTTTACATATGTGAATGTTAACATCTCAGTTTAATATTATGATGCAGTTCACTATTCTCGCTAAATTAATTTATATCTGTTTCAACTGCGGAATCATATAAACTTTTAAAAGGCTTGTGTTGAATCAGGGTGATGAAAGGGTAATCTTATACCCAATCATAGTTGCAGTATGAAAGTTTCGAACAACCTCAATCAAACTCTCAATCTGTTGCAGATGAAGGTTTTGTGATTTGATGGTATGTTCGACACTGTTGTGTTTCTTCGGAATCATTGGTTGTTTGATTGTTTGTTGTTGTGTTGTTGTTGTTGATTGTAGAGGTAAGGGGCCCTGTTTTTATAATTTTCATGCTTCTTACATAAATCGCATTTAGGATAGAGGGGTAAAACTTTACTACCTCTTCATATAATTGGAAGGACACTTGGGTTACAAAAGGGGCCCAGTATAACGGAAAAGAGTTAAAGGTAGGATACACCTCCCCTTTTGTAATAGACTTCTTTTTGTATTGTTTTAATGTTTTCTCACGTTACCAGCATAGTTTTTTAATGATGATTTTGATGCTTACGAGTAGCTTTACCTCTGAGGTCTGTTTAAAAGGACATTTCCTTTTATAAGATTTTAGGCATACTTCTCGCTATGCAAATCATGTATAAAATTTTTCATCTTCACAGATCAGTTTTACGTTTTATCCAGAGGGTTTTAGGTTTATTAAAATTCTCTTCCAATAAGATGTAAATAATCTGTTACTAAAGCATCATTTCAGGTATGTATTACTGGTCTCAATCTCGTTTTATGGTAAGATATTTTGGTAACAGCTTAGCAACCTTCTATTGTGCGTCGCTTTTAGATGAAAGACTTACAGAGTAAATAAGCGCGAGGGTTAGATGAACTTCTTTATAATACTTTTTTAGGAAACTCTTACGTTGGAGTAGGAGAATCATCTTGGGATGGCCACACATTGACCCTGACTCTATCTATTCCTTACTGTTGGTCGCCGAAACAATGATTAAATACTGTGTGTTCATAGAGTATACATCCTCAATAATAGCTTATTTGATGAAGTATATCTCACATGTGTTATAAAGAAATATATTGTCGAATATTTCTAAATTATGAGACGTAAATCTGTTTGAAGTTTCTGCTAATATCACTCATTCAATTATGCAGGACATCATTCAGATATTATAATTTTATTTGCACCTGGTAAACATTGAGAGCTTTTTATATGTCAATAAAACCGCTCTCGTTGAAAATTCGAAAATACATTCTTTAGTAAATCTTTAAACTTTTCTTGGTAAACAATGTAGCACCATATGATTTTAACAGGTTGTTATTCGAAAAATCTCGACCTCTTTTAAATGATTTAATAACAGAAAGGTTTTCCACACCTGTAGGGACCAGACACAAGAACATGTAGCAGATCTATGAGCGCGCCGAACGATAAATTTACCAAGTCCATTCTAGATTTGAACGGGCTGAACATTAATGAATAAGAAAAGGGTTGCAATTATGTTATATAAATGGTTCACTAGTTCAATAGATCGAAAGGTCGTGATGGGAGAGGTGGGAGGGAAAAGATACATGGGAATCAGTGATTTATATTGATATTTACTGACTTGGGTATGTAAAAACTATAAACAATTTTAGTTAAAAATATGTGAATCAATAGATCAATAGATCAATGATTCAAATAGATGGGAGTGGTTGAGTGTAACGTGAGGTGTGTTTGTTTTGATTTACTGATTTATACTGATTTAGGGTATGTAAAAACATTACAAAATTTTGATAAAAAATTTGACCTTAATCAAATATAATCAATAGATCAATTAGATTCAACATATGAACAGGAAAGGGTGTATTGTGATTTAATGGTGATATGATTTACTGATTTTACTGATTTTTTGTTTTAGGTAAAACGTAATTATTATTAGTTATAAAAAATTTGACCTTAAATAAAGTTCATTAGAAATCAATAGATCACATTTATTGGAACAGTAAGGGTTGCTTGGATGATGGTTAATGATTTACTGATATTACTGATTTACTGCTATGTAAAAACGTAAATTTTTTCGTTATAAACATGAAAAGTAAAAAAATTTAGTAAACTAAAAATTAAATTTATAAAAATAATAATTAAAAATTAATAATAAATTTTTGAAAATAAAAAAAAAATTAATTGAAAACAAAGATACACGTTTGCGTTCTCGTACGGATCGCATCATGACTGGACGTGGGGAGCAGGCGTCACGTTCGGCCCCTTTTCGCGTTACGGTTCTACGCCGGCGGGTTGTGCGCCAGCGGAGCGCGCACACGCGTTCAGAGATCGCGCCGGAGGGCGCGCGACGCGCCGCGTTTCGCATTCGAGCGGGGCGTCAGCCCTGCGGGCGCGCACACGTGTCAAAGACCTGAACCATCTGATCGGAACCAAGCGCCTCTGGATCAGGCTCTATCACAGCTTTTTTATAAAATTCAGGCCCCATAATACCATATATTTTAACACCAATATTTTACTATTATACAAAATATTTACTATCACAGCACCGCCTCAACCGGAAGCCAGCACCTAGGTGCCGTTGCCAACTCAAACTCAACAGATTCAGACTCCTTTCTCCTTCCTTACCTATACACTAGCCAAAATTTTCAATACTTCTATGATCAATTTTAATTTTTAGAGGGGGTGTGGTCCCCCTCAAAAGAGGGACCAAGGGTACGATATTAAACTCGTCTTACGACTAAGATTACTCTCAATCAGCTAACCCCCCTCCATAAATTTATACCCAATACGATAACCTAACCTTTATTGAATATATATTGGACTCAGAGGCTGAGCCGTAGAGCCGGTAGTACGGAGTCGGAGCTGGAGCCGGAGTCGGTAGGTACGTAAAAAAACGATTCCTTACTGGAATCGTTTTTCGACTCAGAATCAATTCTCTTCGAGAATTGATTCTTCGACGTTAAATTAATAATAATAAATAAATAATAAAATAAATTATTAATAATAAAATAATTAATAATTAATAATACTAATTTAATAATATTAATAATTAATTAATTAAATTAATGTGTAATGTGTATGTGGTGATATGCGCTAACGCGGTGAAAGGGCGCGGGCGTAATTAAAAAAAATTAATTACGAATAACATTGACAAATACATTATCTTATCTCAAAAACATGGGTACTTATCAGCTACGCTTTCTTACTAAATTTTTTACCTTCTAGATACAGCCCGAGTAATGTGACACGGCTACCTCCCCACCTCTAATTGTGTTGGGGCACAGCCCAAAACCTTGAAATGATGATCATAGAGGATGAAAACTTGGTATACCACCTTTTTCTTAGGATGTAACATCTATACAGAAGAGGTAAAATGTGAGCTTACGCCATATGTGTTGGGCTGTGCCCCAAACCTTTGTAGATTATTGACATAGAACGATTGGGAATATTGGTTAATACACCCTTACTTATAAAGTATCCTCGGTTCAGCCGTGGTATAACATTGACGCTATGCCCCATTCAGGGGTTGGAGTCTAGTGCCCCAAAAACATATTGAACTTTGATCAATAGAACGATAATAAACCTTTGTAACTTACCTTCTTATAAGGATTCCTCGATATAGGAAGGAAGTAAAATGATGCTTATATGCTCATCAAGGTGATGGGGCTGTGCCCCAAAACCTTGGAAATTGATATAGAAGATAACGATGAATTTTGGTATACACCTTTCTTAGGATGTAATCAATCTGAAATCACAGTAAAAGATATTAAAATGGACTAAGCTCATCAGCCCCAGAACGTTAAGGGCCTTTATTTCATACCTTTTGAAATTGAGACATAGGGTAATTAGGATCTTGTCGTTTATGGACACCTTTTATCATAGGATGTAATACATCGTACAGAAGATAGAGTAAAATGACACTACCTACTCAATTTATGGTGTTGGGGGGTAGGGGACGTGACCCCATAAAACTTTGGGATATTGACATAGAACGATTGAATTTTATGTTATACACCCTTTTTAAATTATATTGATGTTCATCGTTGTTATAAAATTAGAGGGTAAAATGACACTGCCCCATTGAGGGTGGTGAAGCCTCTGTTGTCCCGCCAAATTACCGTTATTAGATATTTGACAGATTAGAACGATTAAAATTTGAGCATCCACCTTTCTATTAATGTGTATTCTATCGTGTACATCCTTATTAATCCTGACTCAGTATATTCTTCATTTACGTCCAAAAGGTGAGTTGAAATTTCAGTACAAAATGGACAGATCAGTCAAGATTTTGATCAGTTCCCGTTTTCTTCACCTGTCTCACTTTCTGCCTTATCGGAATAATCGGTAAAAATTCCCTTTGAATCATTACGTTACCAATATCAGTATTCACGAAATGGTACCATCATAAAACATTCCGCATCAGTTCTAAACATCAAGAGCTGGATGTGGATAAACATAGTTATCATACAATTGTTCTACCTTTGCTCAGTTGTAGAAATATTACGCCTATATTCTTAGGATATATTTCCTTCCAGTCAAGTTTGAGGTCGGGTATATATTTTTAGTTTTTTATATTTTTAAATTTTTTTTTTTTACTTTATTATTTTACCATTTTAACAAATTTTTATTTGTTTTTTTATTTTTCATTTTTTTTAAATTATTTTGAATTTTTCAATTTTTATTTTTCATTTTTTTTCTGTTTTTGATTTTAATTTTTATATTTTTTTTGTAACCAATTTATTATTTTATTTTTTTATACATTTTACTTGTTTTATTTTATATTTTTAATAAATATATTTTTGATTTGTTCAAATTATTTTTATTTTTTCATTTATATATGTTATTTTTTTATTTATTTTTTTATTTTTTTTTTTTGTTTATTAGTGTTCAAACATATTGTTTCAATTAAATATTTTGATGCTTTTTCATTGTTTATAACGTAAAAATTTTTGCGTTTTACACACACACCAAAGCAGTAAATCAGTAAATAATCAAATAAGCTTCCCACTTTCCACCTCCCCAATCACGTCGCATCTCTGAAATATATTGATCTATGGTTTTAAGATAATATTTTTGTATAAACAATTACAAAAGAATTATTAACTTGATCTTACGTTCATTATGAAACTTAGGAAAATTTATATTTACAATTTTATAACACAAACTCCTAAAAAGCAGATTAAAAATTCAGTAAATCATAAAAACTCAGCCACAATATCTCAATACCTTACTCCATCCTCCTCCCACATCCATGATCTAATGATAAAATTTGATTATCAAAGTTAACCATTTCAGATGCTATTCAATTTTGTACAAAATTATACAACATATAAAAAAATCAATTCTTTTAAAATAATAATTATATCACTAGAGAGATTCTAAATGCTACAGTAGAAAAAAGCTTTTCAACATTAAAGACTTCAATAAACGCTCAGCATTCATCTGAACTAAGAATATTATAATGTACAACAACAATCAAAAATACACACTCTTATAGCTAACGATATAAAACTTGACTTACATTTAATAAAGTTCCTAATTACTTTAACACAGGTAATTAGATAACTAACAATGCATACAAAAAATAACTGATATATACCTTATTACAATCATTTGTTCAAGTGACATATTATTCTATTACTATATATAAATATCTCTCTATATGTCAATTTTATTAAACATTTAAATATGGTAATAGTTAATTTTATAAACAACATTATTCCATTAAAACCTTTACCTAATTGTTTACTGATCAATCGAATATATATGTTTAAACGTCAACTCTCAAAAGTTTTCACATTAATAATAGACTTAATAACGCTAGCATATTTTACATCTTGATAATACTAAAGATCTACAATGTTACTAACAACAAAACAATACATCCTTGTTAATAGTCACGAAGTAGAGACTTTATGCTAAGCATTAATAATTGTACTCGCATATTCACATACTGACCGCTTCAAGTTAAGATTGACACTAAACCATAGCATAACAAAAAAATTGACTATTCACACTGTGTGTGTCTCATACGCGTCTCTCTATTACAAATCAATGTTAATCTTTTTGTGACATTAGTATGCGGTTAATTCATTTAACTAAAATAACTCTTTTATCAATAAACTTTCTTGTCTCCTTCCAGGATATACTAAGACATATCCACGAATATATTGCTAACGTATCCAAAGTGTTTTTACATTTTACAAACACTATTAAGTAAACTTTTACAAAAAATTTTATATCATATATCACATCACCTTACCCCCTATCACTTTTCCTAATACCCTAATAGGATAAATTGCAAACGAACTAAAACAATTAACTAGTTATTCTCAATCGTTCATAGTACAAGTCCCTCCAAACTATTGATAACCCATGAATACCTATCCATACGTGTAATACTTAAAGCAGCACACGGCCAGGGACGAGAATAAAACAAATGTCTAGCCATCTACAACCATAACTTCAGATCATATTAGATAGCGACACAAAGGAGAGATAGTTGCTTGATGGTAAACACAGAGTTTTTCATTTTTAGTAAGGACAGCTCGACTTAATTTTCAATTGAAATGCATATTAGTAGGACATACCATAAAAAATAATTGTGTGGCTTTAAGTTTTTAAATATATTAAATCAGTCTAGATTACGCAGGGGGCATCATGGGCTTTTCAACATAATTGACTCTTAGTTATTAACCAATTTACTCTTTTGCCTATATTATCTCTACGGGCAGAATGCGGTATGCTCAAGTTCCTCACAACTCCCCTTGAGAGAAGAAGAGTATCGTAAAGTATAAATGCGTTCTCCGCACTAAACCATTTTCTAAACCTATTTTGGTTTCAACCAGCACACCCAGCCAAAGAGAAAGTAAACTATCAATGTTGCTAGTATATTAACCATACTCTTGTATACCTTCATTATTACGGTTTAAAACCACATGTTTCTGTGTAAATATGTAGGTTACTTCCGTGAATATGTATTAAATCCTCAAGTATGTTGACATCGTCAAGATGTGATGTTAATTCTTTTTCATTTTAATCAAGCTTGTGAATATTTTCAGATTGTCTCGGAACTTCGTTAGGAGTTTGAAAACCTATACAGTGTCGACGCCAGAACGGTTGCACTGTCCGATGGGGCTTCCCCTTCTAATATAGCCTTGCGTACATCAAGTTTTAATATGTCACATGATGAGAATAACAAAACATCTATTTTATTATGAATCCTACGTCACAGCTAGTACCAACCCCTTTGACGATGTGCAAACATATCTGGGGATTTAATATACAGTATAAGTCTTCACGGAGTACATCAGAATTATTTACACTGAAAACATGTGGTCATTACCCTATTGATCGAGTATACAGGAGTATGTTAATAACTAGCAACATATTGGATAAGATTATACTTCTTTCTAGGTCGTGTGAGAGAAGCCGAGTGCTAGGATTTGAAGCAAAAATGTGATGCAGAAAAGTGGTTTAGTTGCTGGTGAAGAACGCTATATTATACTTAGATTCTTTCAAGGGCGAGTTTGAGAATCCCTGGAGAGATATATTAGAATGTTACTCCAATTTATGTTTGATGGTCCTGTGATAGATAATTAGGACGCAAAGTTATATGGAATAAATTTTGTTTGAATTAAGTGTACCATTTGAATGTAAAATTAACTTAATATGTTTAGAGATAATGTCGGTGAACAAAGTATGCATAGGTTACGGTTTTTGTATGTATGTTAGTTACTTTACTGTGTTAAATATGGAACTCTTGTTAATGTTTATTCTTTTGCTTAAGGTGTGGTTTAAGGTGTTTGTCTAGTTGACTTCATTTTATTCTTTAGATTTCAGAGAAAGTGGCTAGGTAATAAAAGATATTTATATTGAAATCTTGTGACGTATTCATAGTTAGTTCTGCTTGGCATTCAGTATGACAATTAGACACGGTGTAATGAATACATTTATATATATAGTGTTAATGAATAATAAGTTACTATATTAATGTAAAAGTTAACATTGATATGTTAGAGATATTTGCTTGGACAAAGTGTGGAATAGGTTACGTCTTTTGGTAGTGCTAATGTATAGTATAATTTACTGTTGATTAGTGATGGAACATTCGTGTTATTGTTTAGGCAGGGTTTATTCGTGCTTAAGGTGTGTGGTGTGAATTGTGTTATAGGGTTTTTTGGTTTTTTGGTTATCTATTAGTGCTGATTCTTAGTTTTGATGTCATGCTTAGGGAAAGGAATTGATGTGTTAAGCTTTATTAATGTTGAAATACATCTTTTTATTAATCTAAGTATTGTTGAAACTCAGATAGTATTAAAGAACTTGTTTTTTATGTTATGATTTATGCCAAAATGTTATGCTCGAAAATGTGACTTGTAAACAGCAATTTATCCAATAGATCATGGGATGGTGGGGAGGGTAGGGAGGAAGGAGGGTAGTGAAGGCTGGTTTGATTTACTGAATTTACTGATTTAGAAAAAAAAAAAATTTGGTGAAATTTTTTAAGTTATAAACATAAAAAGAATAAAAGTTTTTGTTGTTAATGTACATAAATATTGACTTTGAATCAATAGACTCAATAGATCAATAGATGCATGACGGGTGGGAGATTGGGGAGTGTGCAGGGTGGGTGCTTTTGATTTACTTTGATTTACTGCATTAGTTTGTTGTAAAAACCGTCAAATTTTGTTACGTTAGTAAACATGAAAAGCATAAAATTTTTAGTAAAAACAGAATGTTTTAAGGCAAATAAAACAAAAAATAAATAAGTAATAAAAAAATGAATAATATGAAAAATAAATAGCTTTGAAAAGCATTGCTGCATTTTTAAAAATATAAATAAAAATTAATAAAGAAGAAAACGATAAAATAAAAGACATAATAAAAAATAAAAAAAATAAAAATAAAAAAATAAAAATAAAAAATACATTCTGTCATAAATAAAAATGAAATATATAAAAATTTTGAAAAACGTTTAGTAATATTTAAAAGAAAATTATAAGATAAAATAATAAGCTTAAGAATAAAATAAAATTTTCAAAAAAGTAAATATTAAAAGAAAAAAATTGAAAAAAAAAAATTAAAATATATATCCGACCTTCAACTGTTGACTAGAAGGATATACATAGAATTAAAGGTATATTTACGGACAACTGAAGAAGAGTGACCATTGTATGCATACATTATCATCGTATCTAACGTTTGGAACTTTGGAAATGTTATTTGAGGTACATTTCGTGAATATTACAATTCTGTCTGTGGAAAATGGCGAATCTCGGAACGTAATGAAGCATTGGAAGTAGTACCTTGTGTATTCATGAGTCAGAAATTGGGTTGATGAGAAAAACGGGAACTGATTAATTCTTTTGACTGTGACATTTTCTGAATTTTCAAACTCTTATTGGACCGTAATAATGAAAGTACTGAGATGTAGGATGTACAGAGGAATACATTATAAGAAGGGGTCTATACCAAATTTCATCGTTCATATGTCAATATCTAAAGTTTGGGGCACAGCCCCCACCCTCAATGGGCGTGCATTTTACCTCTTCTTAACAACGATTGTACACTATAAGAAGTGTATACCAAATAAACATTGTTCTATGGTCAATATCCAAAGTTTTGGGGCACAGCCCCAACACCATATGGGCGTAGTTGTCATTTTACCCTTCCGTTATCGATGTACATCCTAAAGAAAAGGTGTATTTACCAAATTTCATCGTTCTATGTCCAATTTCCAAGGTTTTGGGGCACAGCCCGAGCCCTGATTGGCATAGCGTCAATGTTTACCATCTTCTGTTACCGAGGATTACCTTATAAGAAGGGTCTTATACCCAAATTTCATCGTTCTATGTCAATATCCAAAGTTTTGGGGCACAGCCTCAACACCATATGGGCGTAGCCACACTTTACCTCTTCTGTATCGATGTTACATCCTAAGAAAGGTTTATACCAAGTTTCATCCTTCTATGATCATTTTTCAAGCGTTTTGGGGCTGTGCCCAACACAATTTAATGGGGGTAGCGTCACTTTACTTTCGGGCTGTACTGAGGATACATCCTAAGAAATGTGTATGCCAAATTTCATCGTTCTATGTCAATTTCCTACTTGGAGGGGGGAGAGCAACCCCTCTAGGGGGTGTACGTCCATTTAACTTCGGCTGCACCGATGAACCTTATTTGAAGGGTGTTATACCAAGTTTCGGTCCTTCTACGTTCATTTCCTACTTGGGGGGGGGGGTCTGCACCCTCAAGCGATAATAATAATAATAATAATAATAATAATAATAATAATAATAATAATAATAATAATAATAATAATAATAAATAATAATAATAATAAAATAATAATAATAATAATAATAATACCTTATAAGAAGGGCGTATACCGAGTTTCATCCTTCTACGTAATATCCAATGTTTGTGGAGCGCTCACCGAACGGCGGCCGGTGTAAACGGAACCGAAGAAGAAAATTAAAAAACAATAATACAAATAAATAAATAAATAATAATAATAATAATAATAATAATAATAATAATAATAATAATAATAATAATAATAATAATAATAATAATAATAATAATAATAATAATAATAACAATAACAATAACAAATAATAATAATAATAATAATAATCATAATCATAATAATAATAATAAGAATAAAAATAATAATAAATAAAAATAAAAATAAATAATAATTACAAAGAGATAAGCTATCAGCAAACACTGCGGATCAAACGCGCCGCCTGGAAAGTACTCTCGCCGAGACAGCGTGACTTTGGGGTATCGACGAACTGTTAGCCCTACTACTGACACCAGTAGATTTTCATCAAATTTATAAATGATTGAAATGAGCTGCAAAGAACTAAAAAAAACTAGAATACACGTCGATATATGACCCTGAAAAAAGTTAGGGCGTCTCCCAATTTGGTATTTATAACATGTAAAAATAAATCTTACTTCCAGATGCTTCTTTTGATATCTTTTATAGGGTTATTGTCTTAAAGAAATATTTTATTAATTCCCTACCACAAACGGATCGGGAGTTACGGACAAATGTTCGTGTGTCATGCATTTGTAATATTTCGCCAGTCTTTTTTATGTTTTTCATCTCAAGCCCTCCCTGAAAGTTTAATAAAATTCGAAATGTTTCGTCATAATTGATATGTTCTTATTCTATTTCTTATAATCCCTCATCTTCTCATCTATTGTTTATTATACTAGTTCTCGACCTCCTCTACCTATTCTATTACACTCAAGCATCCTCTCAACCCTCTTTATTATCATTATTTTAGTCTTTCTTTTACTTATCTACAGACGTACTTTCTTGCTTTCTCTATTTCTGTTTCCCCTTCATGTCCTCCCTCGTTTTTGCCAATACGCACACATCACTTATAACCCAGATCCTATAGCTTATCCGTTAATACCCACCCACACTTCTCCACTCTCCCGCCCGTGTGCTATATATATATATTATATATATTATATATAAGGTAGTCAATTTGTGTATATATATGCGTTAGCTCTTAGATACATTAATTAGTATATTTCTCCATCTTTATAATTGGAATATAGTATATATATATTATATATTATATATATTATAGTGATAGTATATATATATATATTTAGTTTTAGTAAATATATAAATATAGAGTCATTTATATACTCTATTATATTTATATTCTATAGGTAGTAGTAATAATTAGTGATATAATATATCATGATTATTTGTTTAGTATATATTATATTGTATATATATATATATTAGTATATATATAAATAATATATATATATATATATATATTATATATTATATAGAGAGAGAGAGAGGAGAGAGAGTAGTAAAATGTTACTGGAGTCGCCACTGATATATAATATATATAGGGAAGTAGTATATATTTATATATTAGTATATAGTATTGATTCAGTTTCATTTGCCACATTATACTGGTATTCATATTATATTATATCTCATAGTATGTTATCATATATAGTATATTAATTTTTATTATATTTTACTGGTTTATGTTCACAATATCAAACTCTATTAACGGGCAGTAGCCTATTCAAGGAATAAGGGTAGTATATATTATATTGTTATAAAGTACTCTTCATATAATATAAATAGATCAATTAATATACTCTACTACTATTACTATATATAGTAAGCCGCAAATTTATTACGCATTGTATATATATATTAGCACAGTAACTGCTAAGCTATATATAAAGTTATTATATAGAGGATAGAATTAAATTATTCAAAGTAGTTAGAAATACAGTAAGTAAGTTAGGTATATAATAATGAGAAAATAAACATATTAAGTAATAGTTACAGAGTATAATATAGGGTATTATAATATATATGATGCACAGCACCGCGCCGAATACGCCAAAGTAACATACTAGGTCCTATGACTAAGCTCATCTCCTCCTCTTCTCTCTCTCTCAATCTTCTCTCCTCGTTCCTCTCATCCATACTCTATAATATTTAATCACTCATTGTACTGCAGTATTAACAGCATTACTACTTATATAGTGTATCTATACTTAATACTCGATAAGGCGTTACATAGTTAAATATTGTTATAGGTGGTACTTAAGCGAGTGATAATAGTTTATATCTCATATCGTAGCAGTTGCCGTCTGTACTCTTAATATATATATATATATATATATATATATAATATATATATATTATATATATTTATATTTATATATATATATAGTATAATATATATATTATATATAATTATATATATATATATAGTATATATATATTATATTATATATATATATATATATATATATATATATATATATTATATATATAATATAATATATATATATATATAGTATATATATATATATATATATATATATATATATATTATATATATATAATATATATATATATATATATATATATATATATATATAGTATATATATATATATATAGTATACCTTATATATATATTAGTATATATAGTATAGATAGATAATATATAAGCTATATATACCTATAAATCTATATATTACGTATATATTCTATAGTATAAATAATTTAAATAAATATTAATAAATAATAATAATAGATTAATAATTAATATAATAATAATAGAGGATAATAATAAAATAATAATAATAATAATTAATATCAAAATAAATAATAAACTAAATTAATTAATAAGATTGAACTGTGACGAACTTAATGTTATAAGAAAAATGGTAACTTTCTTTGCCTGCCTCTAGCAAACATGTAAAATGTAACTAAGATGAGATGCAAGACAAACAATATAAACAATTTTATAGACAAATTCTCACACACACAATCACGCTCAACGCTATTCCAGGTATTTAGTAAAGAATCAGGTCACTCCGTTTTTTTCTCTTAATTGGATTGAAAAATAGGCATTATGCTACTACATAGACGACTCGATTTTTCTTACACTCTCTATGTTTTTCAATTTTTACATAATGCTTTTTCATATTTGTCATGCTAATATTGTCATTCATTTTGGACGCAATTTTGCAAAAAAAAAATAGAAAAAGAATCCTTTATAAGCCCCGTCCACTCACCTCACTTGAATTTTTGTAAAAGATCGATTCGTTTTTCTATAATGTTAACTCGTGTAGGCACGAGCATCACGAGTAATAGGCAGTCGCTTCTTAATTATATATATATTGAGTATATATAAGTCATAATACTCCATACTTAAATATATGTGTAGTATATATATATGCAGTATAGATTATAGTATAATAGCATTTACCCTATGGTATTAAATTAGTACATATATATATATATATATAGTATATTACTGCACATTTTTTCATTTAACACCATTATTTTCCAAAGTATTCTAATAACAACTTTCAGAGTTTCGAGTGATTGATGTGTCAAAAACCCAACAAACCATTTCCCGCGCCTCCCTCTGTCACATTCTCTAGGCCGAGAACAATATTATTTATTAGAGAATAATATTTTCTATATCAGTAAATTTTATATTATAAGTTAGATATATATTATATAATAATATTATACAGATTTATGATAGTCATTTTTTAAGAAAAATGTTTTTATTTCTATAAATAATATATTATAGTAATACTTATTTACCTATACGTTATTTACTATATTATGTGAGTATATATATAACCGCTATATATATATATTATTATAAAAGGTTTGCACATCACGCCGTCCTTTGCAACGTTTCAAGGTGGGATAGCACATAGAATTTATGTCTTCCTATTGATTAGGGTCTGCCTCGCGTTGAACCGTGTAGCAACGGAATTTCCCGTAAGGCGCACGAGGATAGAAACGAGGTGTGTTTCTCACACCAAACAGCAGCCTTCTCGAATGCCTCGATTGATATTTTCATTTTAACTTTCCTTTATTTCCTTTCTTTAATATTAAAATGCTAAAAAAATGTTTTTAGCTTTATGTTTATTTATTAATATATAGATTATAATAATATCAATTGAATGCTCACTAATAGAAATAATATATAGATAATAATTAATAATTAAAATAATAATAATTAATAATAATAATAAAGTTCCAGTGTGACTTTGCTTTTCTTTAAAATGCTGCGGAAAGGAAAAAATTTTTGATATGACGTTTTTCAAACGTTTTTCCACGTTTTACATATTGATGAATGTTCTTCATTAAGCAAAAGTGCCAAATATTTATATTTTTGTGGTTGAATTTTTTGAAGGGTTAATTAAAAAAACCCAAAAGGAAAATTAAATTATTAAATATGAAAATTATATATGAGATATATTTATATATGATATAATATACGATAATATATATACTCAAGATATACTATATATATATATACGTATATATATATATATATATATATATATATATATATATATATTTTATATATATATATATTATATATATAATATATATACGTAATAATATATATATAATATGGATAGGTACTATAATGATGTAAAATATAGTTATATATTATCATTTTATATTATATTATATATATATATATATTATATATATATATATAATATATTATATATTATAGTATGTAATATAATAATATATATAATTATATATATGATATATAAATATATAATGTATATGAAGTTAAATTTAGTAAGACATTTATATATATATATAGTATATATTATATATATATATATATTATTATTATAATATAATGATATATATAAATTAATATAGTATATATATATATATAGTATAGTAGATATATATATATATATATATATTATATGTATTTATATTTAATATAGAATTGAATTATATCTATATTCACAATATATAGTTATATATAATATATTAATTAATATATATATATATTCATATAATTATATATTATATATATAGGAATATATATATAATGGACATGACTGTCTCCTATAAATAGAGCAATAGTTATATACTATCTATAGTATATATAGATATTTATATAATATATAATAGTTATATTATATATTTATATATATGGTATATATATATATATAATATTATATAGTAATATATATATATATATATATATATATATAAGTAGATATAGTATATATATATATGTAGATGTGTGTGATTGAATTGTATGTGTGTGTGTATGTTGTGTGTGTGTGTTGTGTTGTTGCACATAGTTTTGTGTTCGACATTAGTAACTCCAGACGTGTCTCGGTGGAGAGCTTCCTTTTTTCTAGCTACCCTCTGCTCTGTGGAATTTCTCTTTCCATCTCTGTTTATTTCCCGCTGAATTTTAACTCCCCCACTTTAAAGCTGATCTATGCTCATTTGCGAAATCTGGGGTTAGATTGGTGACAATTTTATTGCGTTTAACACCCCCCCTTGAAAATGGACTCGCCCCCCGTGGAGGTGGGTTGTGACAATCTGTCAGTATAATGTCATGATATATATATAATATTTATATATACTAGTATATAATATATACATATAGTATATATATAATATTATATAATATATATATAGTGGTTTATATATATATATATTAAGTAATAGTTAGATATAGGTATATATATATATGGTAAAATTCAATCTTTCGTCTGAGGTTCGATATTCCGATATATCGAACTATATCGATATATCGAGTATTGAATATCGATATAATTCGATATTTTATATATATTATATAAATATATATATATAATATAGGTTGATATAGATAATATATAATATATATATATATATATTATATATATATATATATTATATAGATTACTATATATAATTATATTATAATATATTAGATAATATATATATATATGTTTTAGGGAAGTGTCAAGTGAAAGCAACTAGAGAACAACAGCACTTACAGTAAGGCATACACATTGTTGCATATACATGGCACAGGAAAAAAAAAAGACTTTGACCGCAAGAAATAAAGATAGGGCGCCCGAGTGATTAGGTGGTGTTAAACTAACGAATACCCACGGGTAGACCGCCCGATGTCAGAGTCGGGGCTCTCGGCCTCTAGGTGGACTACGTGGGGGGGAACTAAATCCCCCTCCTGGGGATAGGTTCTCCGGAAACCCCCGCCTCCTCATGGTCTTGGTGTCGCACTGTGGGGTCCTCCGACCCATCCCTCCGGAGTATGAAAAACGTCCCCCTTCGTCCCCCATCGGCTCGAGCCCCTAAAAAGGGTAAAGACTGCTTTTTAGGGGGCTACAGAGCAACAAATTTAGGCTAGCTATAAATGGTATAATATATATGTTTGAATAAATTATAATATGAATATAATTATATATTATATTATATGATATATATATATATATATATATATATATTTATATATATATATATATGATATATAAGTTAGTAAACTCCACCAGTTTGACGATACCACCCTTTGTCATATTGAAGGAATAAGTTATAAGGTCTAGAAACTTGGAATATTTAAACGTTCAGAACTCATATGGGATAAGCTCGAATCCGTGTAAATTTGAAGTCTGTAGGATGTATATATAGAGGGGGTCACCCGAGGAGTGAGGACGCCGATATAGCGCTTGCGCCCTTGTGGCGGCTTTCCGAGCGGGCAACGATTAGGCCTAAAACGCACCCATTCTGAGTTCAGACAGGACGGCAAGGTCTGTCTGACCGGACAACACATGACCGAAGGTCTGTGATTATGTCTGTCGTTTCGTTTGTCTTGTTTGATATTTATAGATAATTATAATATATACAGATATATTAAAAGTATGTGGATATGTAGCTTCCGATGGAGAATCGCACTGATATATTGAGAGGTTTCGTTTTTACAGTCACTTCTACGCCATGTGCGGTGTTCTGACCAGCGTCGAGGGTTGATAGCGATTGTAGACGGCTTTGCTCGAGAAGGTGACGACATGCGACTCAATCTACACTGAAAAGTAGCGCACTCGACAGGTCCGCGGCACCTATTAACCGGAACCTGAGGAACACCACTATTGACAGAATTAGAAGGAAGTCGCCCCATCAAACAACAGGCCGATATGAAGCAGCCGATGTCTAGAACCAGCACACTTCTGACTTACTATAGTGTACGGGCTCCACGCATGCTAAAGAGGAGGCTAGGGAAAGAATTCCTGCAAAGAGAGAGGTGGGTAATTCTCGCCGTACGTAGGTTGAACGAACTTGTTGACCACTCCGACTCTATTTTTGCGAGAGAATTTAAGAGCTCGTTGGTAAATCTTTCGCTCGTAAGGATCGACAGCTATCACAAAATTAACGCTCCGCGTGCGTCCCTATCCGCCTTCCAAAAGGAGCGCGCAACACCCCTACCCAACTCTCTCGAGTAATAAGATTTATGAGAAATTGTCGTAGAATAGATAGATCGCCAGTAAAACTTCGATGCAACAGAAGAAGCAGATAAACTAGGCAAGGATTTCGGAGTGAATTTTCCAGATGAAATAAAATCTAAAAGAAAAGTAGTGAAGATAGAGAAAGGGTATATCAAAAAGATCTATAGTAAGAATACAAGTAAGAGCATAATTTAGGGCGATAGTTTAGAAGTATCAAAGAGATCGGACTATCCTAATTTTATCTGGATGAATGGTAGGGGACATGTGAAGCTACTCCAACACTAGAGGAGCGGAAAGTGTTAGTATTGAGACATTAGGGCAGTATGTAGTTTTTGAGCGCATGGGCTGAAGTGAGGATTAGCTTTTCAGATGGAGAATTAGCAACACAATGACTCAGATCGAATAGAGGAGGAAAGGCCAGATTTACAGTAAGTAGAAAGATTTGTCAGTATTGTCAGTAGGAGAACCAAGAGGTTTAGTGCGCACTTTTCTTGATGAAAGCCGCTTTGCCGTCGAAGAGTATCCCTTTGCAACGATTTCTAGCTGAATGAAAATTAGCGAGAGTGAAAGGAGAATGAGAATTTTTTTCCGACACCGACAGGCACTGTCTCTAGCCTGAATAGTCAGAGAATAAGCACGAATCGAACCATGGATTTATGAGGAAATAAGATTTAGTTTTAGAAGGAATGACTGAGGAAAGAAAAATTTAGCTGAGAAGGAAAGACCCTGCTTATGAGGTCACAATTGCAGCTCCTTCCTTATCTTGTCAAATCTTATATACATCCATCATATATTCCTTATTGACGGTACCAATTCTATCATCTGCAAACTGAAAACCTTAAATTTTAAGTCCCCTGGTCTAAATATTTTATACATTATATGAGGAAACAGCCACTTGAACCTAAAAATCGTTACGGGAAGAAAAAATGAAATTTAATGAAAAATTATAAAGAAATATTTTCATTTTTCATTGATTACTATTATTATTATGTTTTTATATTATTATTATTATATTTATTAGTTTATTATTATTATTATTTTATTATTATTATTATCTATATTTTTTTATTATTATTCTAAAAACTTCCTTAAAGGTTTCTATAACAGAAAATCCTTTGATGCTTTATCAATGCCTCCTTGAACGTATTCTTCAACAGAAGAAATTTCTTTTAATAATTATTCTTTAAAATAAAATAAAACAATTGTTTTAAGTATAGTACCAAGATTTCATTTATACAGTTCGAACATTTCGAGGAACTATATTTTATTTTAAAATTTCAGCGATTTTGTAAACTATATAAATACCAAATAATAATTAATAAATTTAAAAGTTAGAGAAGTTAACTTACATTGACTTTTTGTCATTTCCAGATTTTTAACAAATATGACATTTTGTTATATTTTATATTTACCATTGCAAAATGGACCCTTAAGAGCAACCACTCCCCTAGGCGCAATTCATAAAAATCATTTTTTCTTATGATGGAGAAGCATTCTTTTATGCTGTTATCGGGATTTTGTTGTGTTCTTCATTAAATGTTTAAATATTTTGCTCGGTTTATACTTATGTTTAGACATTCTCATGTTTGAGGGTATTCGTTGTGTTTCCGATATAAGCGGCGTTAAATCCACTTTCAGAACATTGAATCGTACACAACGTTACTACTCCCACCATCCGAACGCGCTTCACGAGTAGAGAAGCACGACTCAGTTTCAATGGCTTATAGTACGATTTTAATATAAGCTTCTTCCCGCCTTTTGGCTTTAATATGCTCTTAAAATTAATTTTAATTTTGTTCTCTCCCTCTTTTTCTTGACTGATATTTTCAGTTTTATAAAACACTACGAGCTTATCGTACCATAAAGACTTTAGTTCACCGGGCGTTTAAGATATCGTCTGACTGGACCCTTTTTGGAAATAGAAATTAAAAAAGAATAACGAAGAATCTAATAAACAATAACTTTCCCCCGTCAATATATTATAGAGAAAACTATAAAGACCTTTAAATAATTTATTTACCAATACCATCAAGGAAAACGAAAATTGATAAAAGCTCGTAAGTGTATATATAAACTGAAAACAATCCCTGCCTCACTCCACTATTAATATTAAACCAATCAGTTTCAACTATTTATAATTAAGCACGCTTCACTATCGACATACATACTTTTGAATCCATTCAAAAGCTTACCAATATATAGTGGCCCTTTTTTAACAACATATATGTAACTAAGGACTGGGATAGTGGTGGTAACAAAAAGATTTTAAAAAGAAGTATGCAATTTATTTAGTAAGTCACTTATTCATTTATTCCAAAAATAATTCAACATTTTATTGATATGGTATTTAGAAGAAAATATGCAATGATCTTGTGCATTTTAAAAAATATTGTTTTCGGAAAAAAAAGATAATCTGGTTCCAACCAGAACTTAAGCTGGAATTACATTTGAAATTTTGGTACACCTCTAATTTTAATAATGGTGAATGGTACCTACATCTTTAAAATAAAGTGTAAATGTATTAACTTAAAGTAACCGCCAAGTGTTACATAAATAGATATAACATGATAGAACAAATGATAACTGGTAGGGTTTTATTCTTTTATTCTTTAGATAGGCTTTTTTGCCTTTCATTCATTTTTCGGCCAACCTTAATAAATACTGAGTATTTTAGTCTGTTAAAAAAGAAAACTACTAAATACCTGAATATTGTTTCCACTTGGAAGAGTTTCAACCCACATGCTGCTTAGGTTGTAAGATATAAAGCTATTATACATATTATGAATGAGTAAGTCAGAAAGGAGGAAAAACGAGTGAGTAGAAAAGCGTCCGGCATTGAAAAGGTTTATTGGAGTCTTTTTGGAATCACGTATCAAACGTCGAGTTGGATTTGCCAACGCTTCAAAAAGTTTCGGAGAACAACTGTTCCAAAACGTTTTGGTATGTTCAGCTTCCACCTTTAAAATAAAACGCAAACAAATTTTAGTATCGTACCAGCAACTAAACAAAACAAAAACAATTATCCCTATTATTATTACTATTAAATAAACAATTAGTTATCAAATCATTGAGGATCTCTAGCCAAAGTAAAGTTAAGTGAAAACAAATAAATACTATAGATCCATTTATAATAAAGATATTGTAAAAATTGATGTTCTTAATAACCACCACATTGAACTGTACCTTCCCATTATAAGAATAAGCTAGGTATTTTGAGCATGAAATTATCTGTCTAATTTATGTGAGAGAGGTCTCACTTTCGTTTTTTTTATTTTATATCCTCTTCTGATAATATGTCTTTTGGTCCCCTATGAAAAGTTCAAAAGCACTCTTGTGACGCGCGGTCCTCAGAGCGTAGCGTGATCAAGTTCCGGTTATCGCGCGAACACTAAATCTCCTCACTGGAGGTACCACTAATGTACAATAACGCTACGACCCGTATTTATGTCGAACGAACAACCCGACCTCTCCCTTATTATGCGACTGGCAGACAGGGCTGACGGCTGGACTGTACCCCGTTACTGCTTGATAACCACGAAGTATGATTGCTACCTGCAATCTCAGAGTGCAACACTTGGAAATGAAAGTTAACGATAAACATTATTTTAAAGTATAATTGTTATATGGAGTAAATTTGACCAAGTAACTATACCAGAGCTGAATAAAAGGAGTCTAGTGCTCATCAAAATTATAAACAAGTGAAAATTATAATGAGATGGAATTTTTAATTTAATTTTTTTATAGGAAATATCATTAGAAATAACATCTATAGAAGAAATTACTATATTATGTTAACCCATTGTTTTCACTTGAAACCTACTGATACGTGGATGAGTTTTCAGATATCAGTTACATTAAAATTTATTGATCAATCTTGTACTCGAAATGCATGTATTATTGATGCATGTTTTTGCTAAAGATGAGTTTGTGCAAATGCACAGGGAGCCCCAAACTGAAATCAACATTATTGCACTAGTGACTTAAAATCCCAAATGTAGACTACCGGCTCACCTGTACGCTCCTCTGTAGACGTAATAAACAGGAAGTGTTAGACGATACTCCGTTATTAATATGACTGAAATCTAGATTTGGATCGATCCGTCGCGAAAATATGACCCAAACCAAAATCGGTAAGTATTCAGATAACCCGAGAACATTGTGTGTGAGGATGTTAATTGGATAGAATTAAATATTTTTATAAGTGAGTGATGGACATATAATTATAATATTGAATGCATTACCTGCTCCCGCAGTCATTAGAAATAACAGCGTATAGGGTTGTCTATGATAAAAAAGAGTAAAGAGTATAATAATGTGATACCCGGGAAAATGATATGATATAAAAATCGAGTTGTAAAAAAAAGTAGATTCCAACCCAGAAACAAGATTAAACAATTCTAGTGGGGTATAACGCCATGTTCCCCCTATGTCCTCATAATTCTAGTAACCCGAAGTGTGACCATTGAGCATATTATATTATTATATAATAAGTATTTTTGTTTCAGTATTGAAATACCACCGTGGGATGAATATATTAAAAATATCGTTGAGATATAATATCCAAAGATTGGTGAGTAATACAAATGAAATTGATAAAATAGAACAAAATATCACTAGACAAAGCACTGACGGACATAATCGAGAGATGTGAATTCTCCATGAAACGCAGAGCAACTAGAAGGTACGAGCGGGGGAGTATACCATAGCCTCCCGCGCGGACTCCCAGGATGATTTTATTAGCGCGTCGCAATAAGTACCTATCAATGAAAGATTAGCTAAGTGTATAGTGTCAAGAAGGAAGAAAAGCACAGGATTTGACTAAGGTGAAGTTAGGGGCAATAGCATGAGAGATCGATCCCCAAGGGTGGGATTCAACAGTATGCTCAAATAGGAGGGCACTCCCCCTCTCACCTTCCATTTTATTTTAATTTAAAAAGTAAGTAGTTTTTTGGGATTAAAATACTCACCAACATAATATAATTATTACGACTGTCCTCTAGCTTAGGTAGAGGAATTATATATTGTCTATACGTAGTCTCAATAACATATGATTATAAGAGATAATCGTAGTCGTTTTTACAAGGGTAAAACCCAATTCGTATAATGCCGTGAATAGCAAGTTATATGATTTTAGTTTGAGGAGTGAGCAATGGGAATTTATGTGTTAAGACTGATGCGTGCAAGAATGTAAGGAGGAAAGCGATCGATGTGTGGTGTAATTATAATTACAAAAAATGTTTATTAACTATAAGGTTGTTCTTGAAGTATATTCACCGATATATTTCGAGCCTTATCCTATCAGGCGTGAAAATTGTTGGTACTGTGTAATCAAGAAATGATTATAAGATAGTATTAAAAACTGAATTCAGGTTTGTTTGTTTATAAATAAAAATTAACTATAATTACTTAAGAAATTGAATTATCCTCAAGACATGTTTTTATAGATTGGGTTTGCACCTTCTCGAGTAAATGGCGTTTCGACAATATGTGTAATTAGTGTATGATATCCGCACATATGTTTAGAAGTATGTGGACTATATATAAGATAGATTATCAAATGGCGGAACATAAGTCGCAATATGACCAGGTATGAGTAATGCATATTGCGCCCTAAAAAATTGGCCCCAATGATGAATCAGCTGATAATAGATTTGTCTCTAGGGATTTGTAGTTAAAAATTTGAAGTAGGTCAGATAACGGCTCAGCTCTACTGCTGAAATGTCTACCTCAGTATATGCGGTGAAAATTAAAACGAAAATTGGAAAATGATGATATGGATAATAACTTTCTGAATCAATAGTCTGTCCCTAGAAAAGCGAAGTTTCAATTTTCAATAAGGATGAATTATTAGTAGTGATGTGTACTATAGTGAAGTGCTTTCACCAGGATGGCTCTATCTTGCATCCTGGTCTAAGACTTTTTATTTAGAAAAATATCTTTCGAAAAATTTTTGCATGCTAAAAAGGTAATGGGCACGGTAACTACATAAATTGATATTTTATACGAAATTGTCACGGTATATTATATTGACATACAGAACCCAAGATGAAGATAATAGATCCGAAAAAATGCCTAATAACCGGAGAAGTACTGACCATAGATAATTATATGAGGTAGAATTTAATCCTGTTATCTAATAATCACAGTTGTTATAGAAGGACCACATAGAAAGGCCGAGTATTTGAACATATTTAGGTTCATCGGTTAAAGTTAAGTCTTTCTGTCTCTTTTGTGTAATATCACCATAGCGAGAATTATGTCCTAAATTGATAGGAATATTGTTGCATACTGACGTCCGCAACAATAACAGAGAGAGGCTAGTTTAGAAGAGGAAGGTGCCACCTAGTTCAGATAGGTGAAAAGTCATAATATCGCATAGTGAAGCGAAAACAATTTTCTAGAGAACTAAGCCTGTTGGTACTGTAAATGTTTTCCCCATGTGCTTAAAGAACACTACACTTTTCGTTATCCGCTTCTGCTGCCACCCGACATTGGGTTGCCAAAGTCTCATACTCCATGTACAATTAATATTCACCTCGCTCACGAGAGAATATAGAGTTATACGAGCCTTAGCTGTGGTAACAGAATTTAAAGCTAAATTAATAAGTTTTACTGTTATACCCAACACCTAAATAATGAAACAGGTAAAGCGTTGTTAACCGTTGTGTATGATAATATATGTGTGGCTAATGTATAAAAAAACAGCCCTTAACAACAGAATTAAGGGAGGCCAAAGTATAGGGTCTCGGAATATGGATAGGTAGAAAAATTATTGATGGTAGAGTTAATGAGTCAACCTTGCAAAAATTAGTCTTCTTATTCAGTATAGATAAGAAAGCAGTGCGAAAAAAAACTAACATAATGTTTGAATGGATAACTGTAATTAATGCTATACCAGAAAGTTCCTTGTAAATCTGGGGACCGTCTTGAGATGGACAGCACTACCGAATTAAATAGCATAAAAGACTTAAATCTTGATTACGAAGCCAAAAATGGAAAGATATACAGTCTATAAATCTAAATACTATTACAACATTGAAATATATATCGGATTGAGAAAAGACAAATATACAAGATAAAAGATTTGAAGCCTACCGAAGATATCAGAGTATAAGTAAAAACAAAAAGGACTGGGAAATCTAACTTGTTTTTGAACTTGCAAAATAGAAAGTAATAAAAAATCGAAAATTTTATAGTAAACAGAATTTTTAAAAAATATTAGTAGCTAGCTCCACAGCAATACGGGACCTCCTACATAAAAAAGAGTTGTGTTTTTTATCGTCAGTTTACTCTCCCGCGTAGTGCTTGAGGTGGAGTAAGTCAGGCTAGATCGAAAATTTCTCTTCTCGATCCTATTGCATCTAATCATCCGGAGCAAGTAAACTTCTAGAGAGTAGTTTTAATGCATACATCGCGTGGACCTTTCACGCGAATGGTGCCAAGCAATAGAGCATATGTAATTCGGACAAAGTACAAAGCTGTTAGCATTCTTATCTTCACAAAAACCTTTTCCATTTTCGTACATCAATAATTACAACTGAAAATATGTTGAGAAAGAGCACTATTATTAACTAAGAGCAAAAGGACATCGATCAGTCTTAAAGAATCACAATATTCAATACATCTATGAAACTCATGCACAAAGTAAACTTATTTTAACAATGTATATTTAAGAGTTATTTATGAATTTCTTCGTTCTTCTCGCTCATATGACAGTTTATCTTATGATAACTTAAATTTTTTAAATTATTATCGTTGGTTTTGAGAATTCGTTAATTATTAGAAAGGTTTCCCAAAAATATGTGCACAAACTCGCAAGCTAGACCCCTACTCCCCATACGAACTCTTTATATTATATATCTATATATCTGCGAGTTTTGCATTAAAATTATTCGATACCAAGCCTTAAAATATTCTATAATACAATCATTTAAAATATAATGTATTATATAAGAATATAGGTATATAATTAATTTAATAAGATATAATATATAATATATATTATATTATATATATAGATATATATATAATATATATAAATAGATTAGATATAGAATAATATATTATAAAAAATATTTTATATTAAATAATATAGTATATAAAATATTATAATTATAACATAGTGATATAGATATTATATATATAGTATACTAAATGTCAATATTGTACAAAGTAATCAAATGGATATATTGTAGTTATACAAGATATATATATATATTAGGCCTACGGCATATATAAATCAATTTGAACATTAATAGATTAAATACTTAAGATATTAAAATTATCTTTAATAGTGTAAGTGAAAGAGGATAAGATATAGATAGTACCAGAAAGTTGTAGTTACGGGTGAGCAAGATGAAGAGGCATGTGTGTAAAGAAAAATGTATAGTATGTATACCCCAAGTGTTCAGGACCGAGGGCGTGAGATTAGAGCTAGTGAAAAATAGAGTGATTAAGCATAATATATTGATAAATTGCGAGAGACGGAACTATTATAGAACTAAGAGCGAGGGTCTTAAGAGATTAAGCATAGGATAGGTAGTGATTATCACATTAGATTGAAAGTTAATGCCCATTAATTAAGGAAAACTAAAAGTTACTTAGTTAAATATGACGGGCTCCTAGGAAGGCAAGATAATAAGATATGGAGGATGGGAGAGGAGAATGAAAGGAAGCCCATAAATGATCGAGTTACTAGTTCTAAATCTTATAATAAAATAAACGGAAAGGCTGCTAAGTTTAACGTCATCAATAGTATGATCAAAAGAAAATTTATTAAGGAAATATCCTACTTTCAGAAGGAGTGTTTTGCTGAAAAATTATAAAAGACATATTTTGACATGATATAATCTGATTGTGATTTTCTTACTAATTATAGTATTTATGTGTTGTTTTGTTTTTTTTTATATTTCAGAAACATTTTTACTCCAATAAATTGTAAACTCGATTATAAATTTGTTTTATATAATACTAAAATATATAATATATAAATATTATTATAATATATATATATATATATATATAGAAGTATATATATAATAATTATAATATAGATATATATAGATATTATATTATGAATAATATATATATAATTATACCTGTATTAAGTAGAGTTTTGTTTTAATTCTAACTTTTTAACTTAGGTATTTCTAGAGGGCATTATGGATAAGGTATCATACATAATAATTATTATTATAGCGAATGAAAGGTTGTTATAAAAGGGTGTAGAATAAATAGCCAAAGTCACACAAAAATAAGCAATCAATAGGTATCAGTGAGTATAGTAATAAGTTTGTCCTCGGATGACAATACTGTGGTGCCATTATTTGAAATCAGATAAAATCTGGAAAGTTAAAATTCCTAGGTTTGGTTGATCATCCGAGAAACCGAGGCCCTGACAGCCTGAAACAAGAACAGCTCTTCAGCGGTCGAGTTTTTTTCAAAAGATATACCCACAACTCCAACTTTGAGGACACAGAAACCACGCCCTCCACTTATGTGCCCAACTTGGGTTTTACTTTCATTTTTTTTTTTTGTAGCATAGTTCTCTCGAGAATAAACTTAAGAAATGATGAAAAAAAATATCAAGACTCATTATGCAAATAGAATAATTTGAAGAAAATATTAGCTTATATGAGCACTTTTAGATTATCGTGCATTTATAGTAGTTTGAAATCGAATATGATATTATAGAGATTTACACTTACCAATCTCGTCATAGAGAAAGATTATTATCTTCATGAATTCCAATTGTCCACATATTTCTGGTTACAATTATTTAACTGCTTTTGAAACGATACCATATAATATTCAGTCATATAAAGTGCACAGTCTCGTCTATTGTAAATTGATAAGTAATGTAGTTATCTAGAGAATAAACTAAGAGTTCTTAGCTACTTCTCCAAGGCACTAGGTTTCATCTTATATATGTGTATACACCTAAATATAATTGTTTATATAGAGTTTATTTATTAAATAGCAGAAATGATCATTATAGATGAAATTAACATCTCCAAATGACCATATACTTATGTTTAAAGTGATGAATATACACATTAACTGTTTAGTAATTTTATGTAGATAACTGTCACTGATCCAGGCCTCTCTTTTACATTATTTTGATATAAGAATATCGTTAGTTACGAGCTTAATATTAGTAATAGTAGCAGATATCTATCGCTTCTACATTAGAGCCATTATAATGTTAGATATATTATCATTTACATGCGACATTTAACTTCGAGTAAAATATTAATTAAATTGATTATCCCCGCATAACTTTTCAAATTAGTCTATTGTAGAAAAGTGGACCGCTATACTTAGATTAAAGTAAATAGCACTAAATGTTATACTACTCTGAATAAAGGATTGTATCAATAAAATATTTTATCAATCAAATAGGCATTATTTCTTTAGACTCATCAAAAAATGAATTTTAAGGCTACATAACATTTCAGTAAAAGACGTTCTCACCGAGGATTAGAGCCAAAGCCTATATTACTTAGTTATATTGCTATAATTATCCTAATATTGTACTGCTATTTCTTGATATTTAATATCAATCATACCTAAAATTCTTTAAAATTTTTTACAACTCGTACGGTATATGTATATACTTAATATATAGAAATGAGAATATTATTCTTTATGAAACACTCACCGATAAGCCTTCAATATATCTAATAGGTAAGTAGTCATATTCATGGCAGTACATTGTACTGTAGATAGTTATTGAGTTGTTGTAATAGATTATGAGCAGATAACATCCTATTCCAATACTATAATAAACCATATATGTTCACTACATAGTTGCCTACCTATTAGGTTTTGAAAAAACATTGTAAACGCCCTTTTAAATATAGTATAATACCCCAAAATTGCAATTATGTTAAGTATTATCTGTGACGCTAAGTAAAGAAGACTATTTATTTACTTTGCATTTTATTCATAATTTTTTAATGACATTACTAATTAAAATAAAATGCAGATAATATATTATTGTGATCAGATGTGAGTTCAGAGGTGAAACTGACTATATATTATCTATTACTTATACTTAATATACGTTCACTCTTGAATCCTTTAACAGGTAGTAAATATCGTAATAACGAAGATATGGGAATATTTATTTAGTCCTTATATATTGATTTGAAGCCGTCTGAGTTACATAAATTACGATAAATATACATCTTATACTTCTCGAATATCATGTTATGCTCAACCATATATATAATATATATATTATAGTAATTTAGTAAGTATTAAAGACATTTTAGAATTACTAATTGCCTCACGCTTTGTAGGTAACATGTTAAACTTAGTAGTCAAAACAAAGTTCGATTGTATAAATTTGTAAACGAGCAAGTACTCACCATTAAGATTTGAAAGTAATTGAATTATATATATATATATAGTAGTTGATCAAATCCTTCAATGATGATAGGCTAAATATGGAAATTATCTTTAATCACTAGTAATTATTATCTTTATGTATACTCAAATTAATATTCATTTCTTGAAGTAATAATACGATTATATGAGTGAGTGAACTGGAATTTGACACTAGGCACTCACGCTAAAAAGCTCAGTTATTTATGTTTTTTTCACAGTTATTATTATATGTGAGTATGTTAATTAATTCTGCTTCTTCGCTCTCCTAATGACTGATTATTTTAAAAGCTTGGATAATAGAACATAGCAGGGTTTGCCACATACTAAACACATTATAGAGTCGCTATAAATATGTCATCCGTTTCATGAATATATATTAAGTCTGGGCTATAGTTTACCTTATTTGATTAATATAGCACAATTATTTCCCTTAGATCATGTGGTATATGAGCCATTAATATTAGCATTAATAATGTTATTATTATTCATCATAGCCCGTAAATATAAAAATAAATATTAGCTCCAGTATACTGGAAATAGTAATATAGATATTATATATTAGAAAGAATTAGAGAGAATATAATATATATATTATATTTTATATATAATATATATATTATATATATTAGATATATATATATAGATATAAGATATAATATATTATAATTAATTATATAAGTATATATATATTATATTAATTATTACCGTATATATTAATATATATATTATTATTAAATTATAATAGATTATAATATATATATATATATTAATATATATATATATATATAATATTAATAATATATATATATATATATAAATAATTATATATTATATATATATTAGATATATATATATATCATATGTATAATGATATTAAAATGTTAAAACCTTTTGCCTGAACCCGTGTAAGTTTAGTACTATATAGAGAGATATTATTATTGTTAGTAGGATAAAAAAAGTGTGAAAGTTAAGAAATTGATGAGTGAAATTAATATATTATGTATCAATATTAGAGTTTATAACTTTATTAAAATTAAATATTAGATTCCAAATATAAGATTACATGGGTTATGATAGGTATTAATAACATGTAGAATAAGGAGCTATATATATATATATATATATATATAAAATAAGAGGTGAACTAGGGTAGTAGGGTCGAATATCCCTCATAGAAATATAAGACAGTAATGATGCTACAGTAGTGATACTATATATATATAGATATAAAGTAATTATATATATATTAATATATATTATAAATATTATTAAAGTATATATAATAATATATATATTATTAAAGTAATATATGAGATATATATATATATTAGAATATATAATATTATATATTAATTATAATAATATATAATATCTATATATATATATTAACTATAATTATGTAAGTCCAAATGTCCAAATTATAGTAATGGACACATGCTAGAAATTATTCTTCGAAATGGGTTGAAGAAGAAGTAAAACCTAATAAAATAAAGGTTCATTAAGGTTTTAAAGTATATGCAAAATTTCACACAATATGTACTTCAAAATTCAACAACTAAATAAATGAGACGCTTTGTTATTAACTATTTATAATAAAAATAAACTGTAATAGATAATTTTGTTTGGTCAAGAGCAATTTATATCTTTTCTAGGAATTAACAATTTAAAACCATATAAGATAGAAAAATTTATCTGTATTTGGAATAGATTATTATTGCAGAGATGATGTAAAGGATACAGATATAACCCTGTTATATTCATTGTATTGTTAATGTCTTTGCAGCCCTCGAAATAATTTTAAGTAGAGTAGAAGATTACCCTATTGCTGCCAGAATAGCAAGGACTTGTAAGATCCATCCTACACCTGGGTACCTGTCCATGAGGTGAATATGAGTGATTATGATATAGCGTTAGATGATAACAACAATGAAAAATTTGCCTAGCCAAAAGGATCAGACTAAGAAATACCTAAAGGGAAAAAATGGCTCTTAACTAAAAATTATTATATTTTATAGCAATTCTATTAAGGTCTATTCCTCCAGGAGGTCTAAAATCTTTCTAATTGAAATATATTTCTCTGGAGATTGGTTGTATTTTACTTTGGCTGGGTGAGTGGCCGCTAATAGAAAGCCAGTATGACAGAAAAAACATATACGAGTCCATTCATTTCCTAGTTTTTTCTGGATCCCAGAGTCTTTGGCAATTAAATATAAACAAATATTAAAAGAACTCACCCCTGAAGAAATACCAAAAAAATTAAACACATATACGATTGTACATTGTACTCACAAAACAAAGTTTATGTTGGTAATAAAATAAAAAATAAACGGATTTTTCCATGAGTGGCTCAACATGATGAAGTCTCACTTTCCTATGAGAGTATGATAACCTATTGACTCCTTTAAAATTGTTATATTCCCTGATAATAATTTGGTAAAAGGAATAATAGATGAGAGGCCCAAGAAAAGCTTCCAGTTATACCAACCTAGTGGTTGGTGTGTTTTCTACCGAGGTTTATAGGCTGGAAAAAAATACAATATCCAGTAAATTTATAATCCCCAGCTGAGGCGTCCGAAATAGGGGACTAGTATTTTACATTATATTGCAACTCAGGGATAATATCATAATTGTCTAGGAAAGATTCCTGTAAAGAAAAAGATCGAGAATACCAATTCAGGTTAAAGTATAACAGTTTGTGGAAATAGTTATAACCCTTAAAAATTCTCAGGGTTGACTCCAGTTGGAGAACCAGATGTACGATGCCAACACTGGTACGAAACGATGAGTTTAATTATATATAGTAGTTCATTATGGCAATTATTATAATGGATTAACTCCAAAACAAACTTTAACTTCTATCATGTTGATTTTATGAAGGTTTAAATTATTAATATATAATTAGTTTTTGACCCGGTTTAGTTTTGGAAGATTATATGATAAAGAATTATATTATGAGTAATAGTAGACTAGATTGTCTTTAATGATAAGTATTATAAATTAGAAACATGTGATAAAATAGTTTTATAGAAGAATATGGTCACACACCATTCAGAACGGAATAGTGTGAAAAGAATAATGGTCCAATAATCAAAATAAAGAATTCGTAATTATAAAAAGATTTTCCAAAGTAAGCCAGTTCAGATAATTTTCTAATTACAGAGATAATTAATCGAAGTTTGGACGATAATAATAACATTAAATTTTATAAATAAATCATGGTGTTGAGGAAAAGGTAAAAGTAGAATACAAGACTAGAAAGACACCATATAATTGTTAAGCAGAATTGGGATTGCTGTTAGTCCATCAACTAGAGTCGTGATCAAAAGCACACTATGGCATTACTATTTTGAGTATGAATTTTGACACAAACGCCTCTTTCGCACACTCTTCACGCAGGGTAGTGAGCTTCAAGTACCCAAGAAAAAGCAAACAGTAAAGAATTAAGAACAAAAATATGTGAGAGGGGAAGCTGAAGATGTCGAAGCCTTCATTAAACTCCAGTCGAATTCCCCTGGTTCCCACAATGTGTGATGAAAATAGAGTTTAAGCAGAGGAGTTTTGATGTCCCATTTAAGTCATCATAATTAGACTTTTCATGGTACAATTCGACTTTTGAGGAGCAAATGTTGTCAAGAAATTCTCTTGGGTTTTAATCTCTTGGTTTTAATCTCTGTTTAAATCTTGGTTTTTGGATTAGATGGTGGGTTTCGTATTTATCATTCGTTTTGGATATGGGCATGTGCGTGCAAGATTTACAAGAGTCTCCCCAGCAATAAAAGGTTTGGACGTGTAGTAATTTGTCATAATTGCAGTCAGATTATTTCAGTGTGATCATATCCTGCCTGTCCGCAAAAGATGGGGACAACTACAATACATATAGCAACGACAGAGACCAAACCACGACCATAAGTGGGAGTGTGGAGAAATAAACTGCGGTATCTTGGGGAATTATTACCAGAACTCGACCGTTGGCGAGATGCGTGATCGACCCCTGAAATCTGTGAAGTTGAATATCAGTAGTTAAGAGTCATGATAGATCTTGAATAGACAGTATGCCGATCTGACCAACAATCTTAAGAATTATAAATGTACGCAAAGTAAAGATATAATGAGATGATAACCATGGGTGTATAAAAATCCTAAGTACCTGAAGAAAAAATTAGTATATAAGAATCCTCAAGTAATACATGGGCAGTAGATCAATCTTCTCTACTATATTGGAGTTTTGTTCTATGAAGTGGCACTATGTTTGTGTTTATCATGTTGCTCAAATATTCATAGACTCGAAGTAGCTTCTCAACAAAAAATAGTATAATCCAGTCTGATGTGAAAAACGATAAATTAAACGTAAGTTAGAAGCGACACACCACCGTCCTGGTTAATACCCCTCCGGAGAGTTGCTCGAAAATATAGCCTAGATCCTTTGAGATCCTCTACTGACCTAAATGCCGCTCCGTATAATCTCCCAGTGGTTCATGCTGTGGAAAGACCACCCGGTATTAGGAGTTCCTCCAAAGTTGATCAGATAGCCGAATCACGAAAGTTAACGGATTTAAACCACTGATGATTAAGCTAAACCTGTTCTGCGTAGAGGAGTAAGGCGAAGAGCATTATGTTAAATGTATTAAATAAGAAACTGCACCAAAACATCCACTGCCGCCCTATCGGTACATGAGCTGGCACTACCCCACCCTAAGAACAAAGGACCCAACGCGTCCGAAGTCCGGAACGACAAGAAATCTCCAGCGTCCGTTTGAATACAAGCGACCGAGAAACGAGGGTAGGACCGACGGAAGTCCTTAACACTCCGGCGTTACAACCGCCGCGTGAACCTTTGGAACCTCTGCATGTGTAGGGAACCCAGAAGGCCGGCCCGAGATACAGTTCGGGTTGCCGGACCCTATGAAAACCCCTGTACCGTCATGGACCCCACCTCTTCACCCAGAACCACCCTCATCAGTAGCCTCGGCAACATGGCAGCATTAAAAGAAATTAATAAAACTTAGCTATCCTTGTGCGTTAAATGAATAGAGAAACACTCTTAAAGACCTCATGACGCCGAAGTGTAGCTCTCCCGAACCATAACAGTTACTGTGCCCATCAATCGACTCGTAGCGAGAGATAGAGTAGGGAAGAGAAGACCCACGCGCACCTATTTTCCTAAGTAGGTCAGGGTCCCACGAGATAGTTCAGAGAGTGCCACGCCCAAGTGTGCTTTTCTGACCAAATTACTCATGGGTCCCCGACAAAACCATACCCACAATAGAGGAATGTAAGATAGAGACGCCCCGACCGAACGGAGAACAACCCCGGGAGTCGCCGAGTATCTGAATAGTCCTCCCGCCTGCTGCTTTTAGCAGACTGGCAACGGAGGAGGAGTGTGGTTTAGTGAACTTCTGCGTGCGATCACCGTAGATCAATCTTCACCAAATATGTGGATTTTGCCATGAGAACATTCAGGTGTCTCTTCAGTTTTCTTCAAAGAAATCTCGTTTGTACTGAGCGAGCCTCCATGGACTATGATTCGAGATACTGAAGAATTAGGTATAGGGGAAGTATGGAGACCTCACAAATAGCCTGTAAGTGAAACAATTCGTTATTATTTAAACTATGAAGGCAACACAAAAAATTAATTAAACCAAGGGTCCCTAGAAAGAAAGGGAGAAACTCAAGAAACATAACGAGGTGAGAGTTGGGCGAGAAAGGACACAAGCCCACAGGACATATCTAAATGAGGTCAAAGAGGATATCGGACTGTAAAAATACCCGACTACTGCTATGCAGGACTGTAGTTACGCCTCCCTTGTGGAATTGTACCAACGTGCAATTTCGTTGTTAGAGGAAGGCACAAATCACCGTCGTAAGCCTAGAAAATGATCAAGTACAATACAACACAAAAGTAGGACATGAAGTTGCCGTGTAGGACCTGAAGTCAGCCACTTGAAAAAGGAATCAGAAAGGGATGGAGAAATGCCCGTGATGTGGAAGGTGATATCAGGTCAACAGAAGCGTCACGCTTTACCCAAATATGCTCCAACTGAACCACGGACAAACATTGAAGTTCTCCCAATACTACATATCAGTCCACCAAAAAAAAATCGGTTAAAGAGTTCTACCGTGCCAAACTCTGGACAAGACCGTACCTCTCATCCGGTAAGTCCAACAATGGATAAAGCTTTGAGACTCTTAAAATTAAACTTGTTAAAAACTCACAATGTAGACCCTAATGAAGAGAATATGTGGAAATTCTGAATGCGTCAGGAACTGAAACAGCCAGATATACGTTTACCACTGACTTCAAACGGGTAGGATCAAAAGGTACTCACATTCTCTTCCACTGCAATCTTGTATAAACACTTACATGATATAGCACACCCATCGCTCTAACCTGAACTAATGAAATCCTACCCACATTTTCTACTCCTATATCTTTCCCGGAAGTCGAATTGAAAAGTTCTGGAAGCCGTGAGCTCCATGTTGGATATAAACCACTTATCGTTCAGCTTTCCCAAATTTTCACCCAGCCGTTATTATTGCCCCACGAGCCTCCCAAAAACTCTTTATAATTCCTCATAAAGTAACCACCTGTAGTTTCTCAATGCTGCGCCATACTCGCCCAAAATTCCCTAGAGTCACTTGTTTACGTCATCACTTGAAATAATTTTCTCCCATCTTTACTTTCATACCACATCACAATCTAGTCCCATTACCGTACCGTACCATTAAAACTTTTATTGGTATCTCTCTGTGCCAATCTCACAACACTAATATTAGCTCTACAGCTACCTGTAAATATCTTCTCCTAACCTCTGTATCCCCTGACTGCCTAAGAGTCACCCAATCTCTCCTCAAATAAATATCAACGGGAAGTTAATTTCACCTAGTCCCCAAGATTAATAATTCACCACCGTTAGGCCCAACCTAAAGGTCCCTAGGCATCTCTGAGAAAATACAAGACAGTAGGGAACCTAAAAATCCATTGCGACTGTAGAGAGAAAGACATGTATATCACCAAATGAACAAAGTTAGTTAGGAGGAATCTGACTTCTCCGGAATGGGTCCGTAGTAAGACAAAAGAACAAACATATAATAGTTTGTTACAACCCCACCTGAGAACAAATCCAGTAACATCAGTATCCGGAAACCACCAGATGGGTTCTATTTGACCCGTCAGGCTACAGGTTGCCTAAAAATTTCTTGGAATTTGGAAATGCATGAGGACGAACCTAATATAGGTATGTTTTCTTACAAGGATTTCTCGAATATACCAAACCAGATCAAATAATTATGAACTGTCCGTTTAAATGATATTCATTCCCCGATAACCATAAATCGTGATACACTATCAATAGTTTGTTGTATTCATGTTTGGTAGGACAACATCCACAAAACATGAAAACCATCTGGCATCTTGACATCTATAGCTTGAGTGAGCCACCAGTTTCTGCCATGATAAACTTTCTCCCCTGCTAGAAACGTACTTATTTAGCCTGTGTCGAAAAAAATTATAAAACCTTAACCCTGAGAGTTCGTGACGCCCTGGAACAATTTTTTTAAATATGAATCAGTATAAGCTGAGAGACCGGCTCTCGGGGTAGTCAACCATTGGTGGCTGATCCTGCCACGCACGAAAGCTGCGTTCAACTGTATATTTCCGCGTTTCGACGTCTATTGTCCTGCAGGATGCGGGCCAACATTTTCTTACCAGCACCATTGGTTGAGGACTGCATGTATGGTACAGCGGAGCAACTGAGTAGAGCCTGCAAAATTTTTCTTTCAACAGCCTATATCGTGAAATCATCAAATTACAAATTATACCACACGTCAGTGGCAAAGTTAAAGATAACATCTAACGGTGACGGGGGTGTGAAAATAACAAGGATTCCAATTGCTTATTTGGTATTCGAGATTGGAAAAATACTGAGATTTAACCGACGATGGATTAAGACGGTTAATTTAGATAATATACTAGCGTAAGATTCATGATCTGTTCCTTAAGTATACCATATTTCCCTTCAACCTTAGATTACTTCTCGCAATCCCCATGTATGAAACATCCTTTCCCAAAAAAGTGTGCTTGTGCCTTCGAGTATTTGGATATAGATTAACGAGCAAGGAAATTCGAATATGATTGCCAATCCTCTGAGAGCCACTGTTCGAAAGGCACACGCAGGTCATCCTGGAGTACACACTGAATCGAACCGAGATCTGATCAGAGTCTCAACTTCATTTTAATTTAGGAATACTTCTTCCTTATATGAGTGTTATGTGGGTCCTCCTCATATTAATTGCAGGTAACAATAAACGTTTATCCTTCCCCTTCACAAGAATTATAAATTTAAAATATAGAATGATCCGCAGTTAATAGCATAATACCATTTAAACAGGATAATATTAGTTATGAGATTCTTACTACGTATTAGTAGGAAACAATTGGAATAAATTTAAAATGCTCGTTACTATAAACTTAAGCGGTAGTTCATTAATGCTACCATATAGCCCAGGCTTGCAGTAATATCTTGCCCGCTAGGTCTCTTGGTATTTATACGAACCAGAAGCATTTTTTCCACTTTCCCGAGAAGACTAAATTTATCATATAGTTGTGAGAATGACCGACAATGGAAATTCTCCCTCCTCCTATGACAACAAAAAATTGACCGCGAACTGAATAAAGTTACACCTATGAACAGAAGAGATCTTGGTAATTCCTGATTTTTTGGCACGAGATTTCTTATAATAATATATCTGCAGTACATCCATGAACCGCATGGACTGAAGGTTCTCATGCCATCACAACGGTTGAACGACGAATAGATAACCTGAATTCCAAGATAAAATTAATATATCATTCTGCCGCAGTGCAACCCTTGAAGATAGAAGTAACCAAGCTTTATCTCCTGCGGCGTCCTGTTGGGACCAAAAAGGTAGCCACGCAATTTGAATGTTCATATGGTAGTCGCATAACTATACGTGACTCCACCAATAGTTACAAGAACCGTGATAGTACAGTTCGTCCTGACCATAATTCGAATTCTCGTCCTAAGACCTGATGACCGGAAAATTAGTTGTTTATCATGGTGAGTAATACTCCACTGTGACAAAAAGAAGCATTGTTAAGATACTCCACCCTACCAGTGCGTATGGTTAAAAATTTAACACATTCACATTAGATCTACGGGTCGAGGTTTGATGGGTGCAAGCTCCCTATCGTAAATAGCAATCCCCACCAAAAATTATTATAACCGGTCACATCAGGAGGCGCATCTATAATGTCAAGTATTGCTCCTCACCGGTAATCTCCTCTGCCCGTTCCCTTCTTCCTGACTCTCGCCACCCATCTAGTTTAGACCCACTGCTAAGTAGTCTCCTGTTACACACTCCTATAGTCAATGAGGTGGATCCTCAACTTCGAGCAGATTCGAACTTTATGTGATCTGTAGTTGTTACGTTATTCTGAGAAGGAATTTAGTTTGCATTTACCCTTATCTCCCACACTTTATTGTAAACGAACACTCTATTGAATTCTCCTATGACCGACTAGTTATGCCTTTAATCTTAACTTTCTCTCCTTTAGAACTTTGCTTCGCCTGACTTGAATATAAGATCTGTCCCATAATTATTATCAAACTTCTTGGTTCTGTCTGTTTAAATGTCCCATATACCGCAATTAATCTAACCACCTCGGGATCCATTATCATGCGGCAGAAGACGGTCAAATCGGCCCTCGATCGATACAGAGAGGTTCAAAAGTTAGACAGCCATGTTCCCGGGAATGCTGTCCTTGAGGTCTCCAATAAAAGAAAATTTATATAGCCTGCCACTTATTCGGCTAAGGATGATGTTAGTAGCGTTTTATAGAAGTCTACACCTCTTCTCTAATTAAACTCTTCTTGTGTTTGGCTCCCGCCGAGACTGATTCACTCCCTCTCGGGATAATTTAATGCGAAGCGCACCCTTCTAACTACGAACTTCAGTTGGATATGGATGAATAGCGGTTAAAGGCGATAGGGACAAACTATTTGTATCAGACTTTTCACTAAATTTTCTCATTACGCTGCTTAGAACTCTTTACCGACACCCACCAGTATACGTGTCTCTATCTCGTCCTCTAGAAAATATTATCGGAAATTAAGTACCTAACCCTTAGACTATATCATCACTTAACACACACGGGCTAATTTACGGTATGGGTTGAGGCATTATGGTACTGCGCTTAATTCAAGTGATCCTCATCCTCCCGGAATCTTAGATTTTTAATATACCCTCAGATACACGACTTTGCCCGAGTTCCCAACAAGACTTGGAGACCTTTTGCCGGTAACCGCCTTGATAAATGGATATTAGAACAATGAAAGTGACGCTTTATGTAGGATTCGTGATGTTTCATCATCAGTCAAGTATAGAAAATCCAACCCAGACACCCACGGATTTCAACATAGGCGCTGCATCTATATGGAGGTAGCGTATAACCAGCCGCTTTATCCACCAAAGGGCGCCTTCCCTGTATCGATACTGAATACAGTTATATTACCCCACTCCTTAGTGTGATGAAACTTTTAGGGTCCCACCGAGAACATAAAATAATCAGTAAACTCGTAATTTGCTACTTTTCCTCGAAATTTTAAGGATGATGTATGAAGTGGCTGTACTCATAATAAGAACACGCTGATTAGATGAGTCCAAAAGGCCGCAGTGATAACATGTCTATGTTAGTTCTTCCGGGTTAAGAATGAATGATTTAATAGCACAGCTCCTTCGGGCCTCTAGTTTTAGGCGGCTCGTCGACTTTTAGGAATAGAAGGAGACCCCAATAACCTGGTCGCGCACAGGACACTTAACTTACGCCGGTGGTCGAATCGTGAAGAACGGGTGGGAAACGGGGATTGAGTAGCAGTAGAGTCTGTAATAGAATATAAGTATTAAGCCCCAAACTCAGCATCGCTTCACAGAGAAGATAGTATGAAAGGATCGCGAGGGACAGTAGAGAGCATCATTACACTTTTTAGCAAATTGTCTTGCTCCACGGCCTGCAAGTGCCCCAGGTTTAAAAATGTTTCCACCGTTTTACTCCCCACTTTTTCAAGAAATTTGGGCCGCTCGGATGTAAGTCCCTGTACACCACGTCCCGATTGTTCTCTGTACGCCGCCTCAGTCCCTCTGCGGACCGTTCTTAGAAAGGGGCCGGAATCCTTCCATTCTGGTTGGTTTTCACTATATCTATAAGACTCTGCGACCTGCTGTTAAGCCCAGATACTCTTGGATTGGTTATATAGTCCGGTAGCAGTCCGTGATCGCCTCAACGCTTCCTACCCTCTTAATCATATTCCGATACACTAAACGCACTTCTATTCCATCCTTTATATGCTGGCCGAAAGAGGCCTTATGGAGATGAAGAATGAAAGCTAATCATGGAACGGTAAACACAAGGGCTTTGCCTTGTTTTCTTACAGAAGTTGTCCCCAAAGGAGAATCTTTACTTAATTTAACATCTTTTATTCCAGCTTCTATTCGATCATCGTCTTCGGTGAGTGAACGTTTCATCGCAAATCGTAGTAAATGGTCCACCCACTAAAGAGTATTAGAGGAGGAGTTTAGGTGACATTTGTGAATTAAGAGAATCATTTGGGGTTTTCGATGATTTGGATGAAATGTTTCCAGATATGTATAGAAAGAGTATTAATTTGAATAAACATAAATATCCGCCTTGTTAACATACCCAAGTTATACTGAAGGAATAGTACCTACAGACGAAACTTTTGGCGAAGGAGATTCTGATAGGAAATAATTAAACTCACTTTAGACGGAGGAGATAGACTGGGAAGCATGATTGGTGCGTACGACGATCTGGTAGATACGCGACTGTCGACGAGTGATAACGAAGACGAGATGATGAAACCGTTTATGGGGCTGTCCGTACGATCCCCGGATTAGATTCCCAGAGAAGCCCCGATCCTCGTGGCCTCAAGGAGGAATAGTAAAAATCAATTATCTTACCCGGTGCCCGAAAGGCAACGATGAAGGTGACTAGGTTTAGGGGTATCGGCCCAGTGCGAGGTCAATCTAGTAACATGACTCCAGGAAGAATTCCTCTGCTTTTGATTGTATAGCTTCCTGTGAATGTGTCTTCACATGTCAGTATCATACCAGATCAGTGTATCGGTAAGTTGCGTTTATTGATATTATCTAGTGGTTTACTATATATGTCGCTTAGCGTTGGTAAAGAGAATTAACCTTAAATATAGATAGAGCTGTTCTTATGGGTTCTACAAGTCCGATATTTGATTTCCTTTGCCCGTCTTACTCTTAATGCACCTCACGAGTTACGCAACCTTATTACGATGATTGTTATTCACTTAGATGAGATGTCTACTCTTGTCGGGCAGTTCATCTACTGTTAATTATCATATGTTATGTTCTCATTTTGTCTTTCTCAACCAACGGTTCCTTATAGTATTCTTTATGAAAGTAGGATATCCCATAAAAGCTCAAACCCATTGATCTGGCCTAACTATTTGATGCCGCCGGTTTATACAATTATCTCTAGTTGCTTGGCCCATTCCCACAGCCCAACTCGTTTCGAATATAATTAAGTCGAATGAAAGATAGAGACATAGTCGACCAATTTTCAAATCTCCATAAATCTGACCCAGATAGCAGTACCTCTCATAATGTGAAAATGTAGCTGCCGCATTTAGGATAGTAGAGTAAAGCATATTCGTTTCACTTGTATATTATTTAAATCTTAATCATGATTAGATATCTCTCAAGCAAGACATCCATTCAAAATCTAGTTAATTAGAATTGTTATAAGGAGACTCATTTAAATTTTAGAATCCCCGGAGAACACATCCCTAAATAGGTTCCGAGAGTAGATATCGAATCTTTTCCAGTATTAAATACCTTCATAACTTAGATTATAAATGAGTAATAAACTCTGAGTATCCATTCCTTAACTCCCTAAAACTCTATATCACTTTCTATTAAGAGTGAGGGATTTTCTGAAGTTCCCTTTTAGTGACCTTTTTGAAAAAAAGAAGAAGGGGTCTGAAAGGAGTCTTATGCGTAGCCTACATATTGGACAACTCGACTGTGTCCTTGCTGCGGATTCTATGGAACGAAGAAAGAATTATGGTATAGGTTAATATTGGTTCATAATACTTTATGAAAACCCGTAGTGTCCATACAAAATCCAGTGTCATGATTTATCAACCGTACTGATGGTATCGAGGAGAATTATCATTTATAGTTGTTGCCCCGTACGATCTCAAAAATAACCACCTTGAAGTATGCACTGGCGCAGCTTTATCAACTAAGTACCCGTTAATAAATCAGATAAAAATATATTCACAAGGAGGCAGTTATGTTGTTACGATAAGAGTTCTCAATTTAACTTCAGCGTGCTCCTTGGGGGAAGTGAACAGCGAAGATTCCGGAGATAGTTTCTTTGGGGGATAAAAACCAAATTAACGGCCAAAGTTATATATACTCGAAAAGATGATGCAGTTTTAGATATATAATTTTGTTACATTAAGGCGGAAACACCCGGCCCAATTCATATAACCACAGTATAAGCGTTAGATGTCTTCCAGGTACGAAGTATAGGCGCTCTGCTTCATCCATCATGGCCTGCAGAAGAAGGCTGTAAGGGGTAGACGATGGTGAGGATACCAGGCCCCAAAAATTAACCGTGGGAGCAAGCCATTGGAGAAAGAGTGAGCACAAGGTAGTAAAATAAAAGGCGCCGAACTGGTATTGAGTTATCGAACCCCGGAGTGAAAGATACCCGTCTAAAGCAGGCCGTAGCGACCCAGCGAGCCAACTTAAAGGAAATGAGAAGGCCAGGCATGTAGTTAACCCGCAGAGACCATTAGAGTGAGAGCGTGTTCCGCGGAGTATAGTGAGATGCCGGAAGTTTTAGTTAGAGAGTCTGCCGTTTAATAGAGCAACGACATGTATGACCATAAGAGCTAGTGCAGGAGCGCTCGTGGGGCGTGGGGCTTGCCTTTCCCCAAATCGCTAGAAAGACGGCAAGCACCATCAGCAAGTGGACACAGCCAATGTCGCTCTTAGGGTTAATTCTCGGTATGACCGTGTCAAATGAAGGAGGGGGCTCGAGAGAAGATGGTAATTGGAAGGATGAAAGCAAGAAAGTCAATTGTACAAAGAACTAACTGCTTTGGCGGTTATGGTGGACTGAGTCGCAGTGAGTATCGCTGGTGAACCAGTACTTTCCTTATCGTTTGTGGACGCGGGGAATCCCATAAACCAAAAGATTCCTCACGAATCCTCTCTCAATATAACCGACCAGGGCCAAACATGGAAATAGGCCAATTATTCGCCCAACTCATGCTATTTAACAAAATGATGGAGTTGGTTGATTAGAGTAAATAAAGGTAGCTAGGACTATGGAAGAGCTTTATGAATATGACTTTGACATTATCCGTTCATATATCAGAGCTCCTAAAAAGAAATAATTAATATTAGTTGCGCATTGGCTCTCTCCTCGATCTCCCGTAAATATTGAATAAATTTATCAGCTGAAGCCCTCACTACGAGAAGATAATACGGATATAGGCGGTTTCATGTATCCTCCATGTGGTTCTTCGATAGAAATCAGCGGAGGAGGGACTCGTTATATAAATGTTTTGCTCGTGTAGCTGAATTATGGAGTAATAGATAGAATAATTGACAGTGACAGTGGATATGGAGAGACAATAGTTAGGAGGTAGAGAGATTTCTAGTAGAGAAGTAGAGTAAGTAGCCAGCCGATGCTCACGCCAACTTACAAAAAAAACCATGGCCGAGTAGAGGAAGTAATTAGATCCAAGTCAGCTAATGTGGCTCGCGAGAAAAAAGGAAAAACTAGCCCGATTGGATGTGAACAAAAAACATTCCGGTCGAGTGCACACAATTGCAACACGGCGCAAAAAGAGTAAAACCAGGAAGTCCAACCGTACCGGCCCTCTGCACACTCGGCTATCTCTACGGATGTTTTTAAAGTTAACGAGGATAAATTCATACGCGTTCGGCATGGATATAAGAGCCACCCGTAGGAGCGCAGACCGCGGACCGTAAATCAGCGCCAATCAAGAGTGTAAACCGTCAATAGAACCTATATCGAGAGGGAAGGTGAATTGCTGATGACCCTGCCGGGGTGGCACACACCACCGCTGTTCATTCTAAACAAAAACATAGATCCCCCCGGCACAATATGGAGGCCGACTCTCAGACCGCGAATTCATATAGGCAACCCTATTTGGTTTGTATTCTTCTTTGACCCTTTCTAGACTGAAATAACTACCCACAACGTGTCATCGCGCACCTCCAGCAGGGAGGAACCTCAATTGGTGCCCGTGAACCTAATGGAGAAATTCTATACCCGCGTTATAATGAGGGAGGGGTTGGCGAACCACCATAATTGGGATCTTTCCTCCTTGGAGATCGACGGGAGGTTAAATAAGCCCAGAGAGGCTGGTAGGTTCTCCTGTAATTACAAATTAAACGTAATTGAACAAACTTACCTCTGCAATTGGAATAAGAAAAAAAGTTATCGCGAAATAGAGATTTCAAAAACTAGCTGATGAAAAACAGCCTAATAATAGAAATTAGATGCACCCAATAACACACAATGAGGTGTAATCAACCAAAACTGTACCTCCCATTTGACCAAAAGTCCTTAAAATGAGCACCGCTCAGCGATAAGTTGTTGCTACTCCCTCCAGTCTTGCTGCCTATACAGAGTCTCCTTACAAGTTCATCTTCTATCCATCTGCTTAGAGCCTAATTCCTCGTTCAATTTATTAGGAGGAACAGCCTAAAGGAAATGCACTTAATCTACCTATTAAACTAAGCACACCTCCGGACTAAGTGGGCCAGATGACAGGGAACCTATCAACGGAATAGCCTTAGATAGATCACGATCGTCACTAAATATTAACCCAAACGTGCGTATGGAGAAGCGCCAGAAAACCATAAGTCCCCTCCTAGAAAAGAAAAAAACACTGTCTAATGCTCTAAGCTGATAAGTCAACTAAATTAAGTGCTCTGTAAATGTGATTCTATACCGTGCAGGTCAATGCAAGGCACACAAGATTCTGTGCAATTTTAAACACAGAATTTTAACCAGAGCGGATCAATACAACAACTTAAAAGCTCTAGTGGTGAATAGGACCCCATTACCAACCATTTTTCAAGACTATCAACACAAAGCAGAAACTGGTCCGTAATCTTAGCAGAACGCGTGTATATGGGCCTAATTCCGTGACGTTGCTGGTCCTAAGTGTCAATAACAAATATACAAGACCCTCTTTCCCTAATAAACAAGTGATTATAACATAATGAAACTGTTGTATTCAACAGGGATGATATTCACTTAGAAGCAAAACCCATCCTAGCCTATTATAACGAGTAAGACTAGGCTCATCAACGCAAAAACCTAGGTAACCTTATAGTCGTATATTTACTAACGGGGTGATAACTGGTCAAAACTTCTTATGATAAACATACTACGGGGCCCAATGTACCGCGACTAAATCATACAAATCAGCGTACGGCTACCATAATACCGTCATACTACTAAGAAGAAAAAATAGTGCATAGCTAGGTATATGAATGTAATTGTACAATATAATAGTAAAATACTTCTAGGGGTTCCTCTGTCGCACTCCTCCAACTGATCGCTCATCGTACAAATGTTTGATGACAGGTTGTTGGTAATAGTGAGCTGAAGAGCTTTAAATAACCAAACAAATATTTTGCAGATTTTTCCAACCTTGTTTATAACTTTTGAATATTCGTGACGTATTGAATGAGATGCCTATAGCTGGATGTGCGGAATCTTCAATCTTCCAAATCATAGGACCCAGTGGAAAGAGTAATTAAAAATATTGGTTAAATTAAAATAAAATAAAAAGAGAGAATTTAAGGAAAAAATTTCTAAATTAATAATAATATATTGCAGTATTGTTTTTATATATATATTACTTATAAATTATGAAGATAAGAATATGCCATGATTTTAAGAATAATAATGTAAGAGAGCGTTTCTGAGTTGAGGTGCCCTGCAGAGAAATGGTTTACAGGAGTTCTTCAATGAATTTAAGTTGATTATGGAATGATGCCTTTGCGTGAATGCTATTGTAACTAATCTCATATCCTGTGCGAGAAAGATACTGGGAGATGGCATGCGCACACTGGAATAATAGCTGAGAAGTAAGAGTTAAGTTGTGTGTACCGAACGCCACCGTGGAAGAATGACACTTATTATTTGACCATCGCAGAGACTACATCTCAAAAGCTAAACATACAAAAGTGTAATATCATCTGCGTACTGATTAGTAAATTCCTAGAAACGAACGGAGAATACTCTGCTAGTGCCACGTATGCTTCTATGGCCATTTCAAGTAAGTATAGGTCCTTACAGTTTTCTCGGAGATTGATAGGTGGGAACACGATTTTAGTAATAGACAAATAGGACCCGTGCGCGACTCATTGAGACGAAGAATGAGGTAGGAGGAGAGAAAATGAGTAAAGTTTACGTCTGCATATCATTTTTGTCTCCTAGAGACTGACTGAATTAAATGAATTAACTGGACCTTAGCAGACTACAGACAATGAGTTTAAAATTATGATGAAAGCCTAATCTTGTAAGAAATCTCCTAAGAAGTCTAGAAATCTAAAAATCTCGAATAAATCAGCACATCGGAATTCCACAATATAATAGGTATACCGAAGGGAGAATAGGTAAATACTGTTACTTTTAATCAGAATGGTAATTCTGAGGCTAAGAAGGTAAAAATCTTCTGATCGGTGGGTCACCAGCAGTACCTACGGACATAGTCAATTCCCAGAATGCCTTAGTTAAGGTTGACGTCCGTAAGAAGTTTCTCTTGAAAGTTCTTTGACCTAACTACAATAAGGACTATTACATAACCTTAATGACACCAAACTTGTAAGACCAGAGTTATCATATGGTCCCTGACAAGATGGTTAATAACTAATAAATAATATGCAGTATAATACGGTGCACTAAATAAGTCACTGCTCAACCATACTTAAAAGTATTAACTCGTGTATATGAATATTCATAGTCTCGTGCGATTTGACCTAATCTCCCCTGGCCGAAGAAGACCGTGCGAGTATAGGGACCGCAGAATCCCATACGACCTAATACTCCCGAAGGAGATGCAAAGTACGCATTAGCTATATAATGTGAAAGTAGTATCGGCACCCATATATCTAACGTCAACCCGATAGATATCTCACAAGTCCCGACCTTTTTAATCCCATTAACACGGCCCGCCTCTCATCCTCGTCTGACAATAGTAAAATTGTATGCAAGATAATGACACCCTCCAGCACAAGAGAGCATATAAAATCTCACCCTCTAAAGATGGATCACCTAGTAGGTAATCCTCCCCACCGCGCCTCCTATAACCATTATGGATATATACCAATATCTTATGCGCACGATGGAGAAGAAGGAGTAATTCACTTTCACGCCCATAGATCGCGATGAGCCCCCGAATCAGGTACACTCCTGCTATATCTCACTCATAAAAACTCCCTCTCCAAACTCGCTCGAGTATCGCTATATAAAGCCTTTCTACCCTCCTCCATATCCACATCGTAGCTTATCAGATAAACTCTAATAACATTATTTCCTCCTTTCAATTCCGATTACAACCGATACATCCATCTTTACATTCTTACGTATTACTACCTCAGCCGGGCTCCGTTGCCTACACTACTCATCCCACATTTCAATCATATAACGACGACTTTAAACTCACTAAGCCGCACTCATTTCATTTCCGAGCCTTATCACTTAACAACATAATGACGCAGATTGACGCAATACCTTCAACATAAGATCTTTTTTCCTCAAGATCGGTCAACAGGCTCGTCTATTTTTCTATGATCTCTCCAAGAATCCTCGATACTGCATTCGGAGAGCTCAAAAGTCCGACAGCACGAAGTAAACAACAATGATTGCGCATCCTCGTCAAGTTTTCTATCCTATATGGTATAGTCCAACCGTACAACCACCATTGCCCGCTAGATAAAAGACTTAGTTGTACCTTTCTCCATCTTCAGAGACTAATTCATGTTAACTTCTCAATGTGGTAACTATTAAGTAATCCTATTCCGTGCTCCCAATTGAGCTATAATGATCCTCTAGTAACAGAGGAAATGATAGAGAGTAGCTGATGAATAGTGGTCACCTTACCTAGTTCGCTCTATAATAAATAAAATCCTCCCTATTTGGTGAATTCGTTTTATAGTACGCACCTTTCATCTATCCGGAAATTAATAGGAGCCTGGGTCAGAGTATTAAAGCCTTTGTTCTCCACACGTGTGATAATGTAGTGTGAATTGGTATTACACAATCGAGAATAGAACTGTGCTCATGACGTTAATTGTCGGCGGTTACAGAACATGCAACTTAACTATAGGTGAGTGTTATTAGGGATATCGATTTGCCAAGAATTGATAGTAGCGCGGTACTTGATGAGCTAGTTAAGGTGTGCTCCGCCCTCCTGGATCTAACAGGCTAGTTGTAAGGGTTGTCCACTGGAGAATTTTTCTTGTGGTGAGGGCAATCCTGCTTACGCTGAGAAAAATGAAGATGGAGTAAAAGGCTTGTCTGTTTATACTATTGCATGGCAGGGGAGTTCAATCGAAGAGAAAGAATGCGTACAGCTGTTCGTCTATCGTCCTTGCCTAAGGAACAAAATAATTTAGTAAAATAAATCTAGAATGAAAGATTGGTTCCGAAAAAAAGATTCTTTTTATATTCGTAGTGCTATATTTTGAAAAAGGAGTCGAAAGGCTGGTCTGGGAATCCTTACTACAATCCGGTGCGCTAAGTACTGAGTGGCATGCGTGGAAACCGCCTCTTCGATCTCCCGTCTTGAACGATCGTGGTGTAAAGATTGAGTGGGAAACCATCGCCGATGGTGGAATTTAGCGATTGAATAGTCGTGTGGATGGATAGTAAGGAGGCCAAGATGTTTTTAGACTAGCATAGGTGATGGTCCTTAAATTGATACGAGCTGAAGGAGGTTAAGGTATGCGCCGTATGAGAAAGGGAACGGAGAGCCGTAATCCGGTGTTTGTGAATGGTTAAAAGTTTAATTTGATGTTCGTGAATCACCGGGAAGGTGTTGTGCCTAATACCAAGTCTGGATACCAATATCGATCCCAAATCCGGCCGTGAGCGCTAAGCCATGCAGTGAGTGTTTGTATTAGGCGAATTGAGTAGTTTAGTGGATCTATTATGGCGTTTGTTACACCTGTGGTAATTATAGTCACAAAAGACTTTTAGAAGCACTAAATTAGGTGGTTAGGTGTGGAAGTGTAATAATAGAAAATGAAGTATATACATATTTTTTCCTTTATGTTTTGAGATAAATGCATATGAAAAGTTGGCATAAATATATTTTATAGGCTAACTGATTGTCGTTTAAATGGAGAGCATAAAGTTATTAAAAATTGAGAAACCAACATGTGATGATAATAGGGATTAAGTAGGGTAACATGTATAGAGTCAACAACCATTCCATACATTGACCAGAGATTTTGAAGGCGCTGGAACCATTAGCAATTGATAAAGACTTTTCCAGGTTAGTTGAGTCATGATAGTATACTAGTAAATGATTCTTTAATCAGAAAAAATCATAAAATAAATAATGGAATAATATGTGTTGGGAAAAGTAGTAGTAAACTAAACGTTATTGTTACAGTTTACTATCATATCTTGTTGAACCAGCAACTATTGAAAATTGAACAAACCCCTCTTGGAAATTGACAGGGTGAGTTGCAAAGAAGAAGGTGTCCAAACAATAATGAGGAAAAAGTATAAAAAGCTATATGAACATTTAAAATGTAATAAGTTAAAAATAAGATTAGCTAATTAAAGTTTATTTTGACAGAAAGGTTTTAATCTCTGGTTTAAATCTCTGGTTTTGTTGTTGGGTTTCTGATTTGATTTGTTGGGTTCATTCTTCAGTCAATCTCAGCTAAGTGCAGTATATTTGTCATAATTGGAGTGCAGGAATTTCTATTAAACTCGCCCTTACTGTCATGGCACGAATGATACTTTGGATTCGTTTGGTTTCCACTCTTGAATCTGATCCTGAGAACTTATGTACATATCATAATACATTGGATTTAAGGTATAATTCCAAATGTATTTATCTAATTAACAATATATTATTATAATCCCGATTCATATAACTTTTATGATATTTTGTTGAGTGGATTGTGTTATCTTGATATTATTCGACAACCTCCCACAGTATATATTTTGACGAATTAAGTAAACATAAACTTTTTTATAGTGTGTCAATATCCTAGATTTTGATTCTCTATTGACCTATGATTATATTATTGTTCTTTAATATTAGTAGTCTCCATTGATAGATAGATCCGGAAACGGTCTAGTTAAGTAAACCCTTCCTTTGGGGTAAGACCTGTAAATTATATCACAATTGCGTATTTAAGTTAAAGAAACTCACAATCCTCCTTGAATAGTCACACAAGTAAGCAGGCCAACGGAGTCCGGAGACAATCTCCCTCCGTTACGGAAATAGCCTAACCTGCTCCGTAATACCTCTGATGGTGTCAGTTGGTTGCCTGTACTTTACTAGACATTCAAACCACATCTATCGAACATCACTTTAATACTATCTACTTCTTATTATATCTTTTGACCTCCGAATTATTCAATATTCTTCGATCATCGACTCTACGAGAATAAGTGGAGAGAGGCACCTTCCAGTCGGGTACGAGTGTTCGGTCCCAGCGTGCTTCTCTCCGCAACATATATATATATATATACTATATATATAGATATATATATATATATATATATAGATATATATATATATATATATTATATATATATATATATATATAATATATAAATATAATTAAAATCATAGATTCATCACCCACCTTCTCCCCAAGACTGCGGCGTAAGGGTGTGTAAACATGCCACCAGAACAGAAAAGTAGTTTGAAGAATATAACGCAAGTTGAAAAGAAAGCCCTACTTTTCCGTCCCCTTTACACCATTAAGTGAGAACTCGTCGCAGTCAGAAAATTCTCAGTAGAGTTTTGCGACACTGTAACGACCCTCACTATGGTACCGTCGATGGGGGTTCTATCCCTTAGGCCGTAAGTGGGGCACAACCCATTACCCCCCTCACAAAACCCCTCCATTCGCTCCTTTTATGCACCTTTTTCTCGCCTCTGCCCAAACTCCCATTTACTCTCCTCCAGCATTTCTTTACTGACTCAAATCCACTGTTTTCTTCAGTCTCCCAAGCCCGGTTGATTCCCAGCACACTCACCACTATTACATCCGTAAACCAACAGAGCTATCATTCATCCTTTCCACATAAACCAAACCATCGTCTACATACTTTATACTATTCGAATTCGTCTCAATATTTACCCCTTCATACATAACAACGCCCCTTAAAAGGATTGCTCCATCTGAACAGGCATTGTTACTTTAGATCAATACCTCTTAATTCCAGACCATTAGCCTATAGATCAGAGTCCAAGTGACAACCTACCCTCATAAAAATCCTAGCGCACTCAAGACTTAGTACCATTACATCCACCACCAACGATTTAATTGCAACCAGCCACCTTCCTTGCATTCACAACTTTCCTACTACACTGAAATATCCATTCCCTTTTCTCATCCAACATATACCATACATATTTAAACTCAGACATTTTGTTCAGCTGCTCACAATCTAACCACTAACTGTCAGCACCGTGGACCGGTCGTTCGCTCACACACTCTAGTTTAGCGTTCAGACACCCTCCTTTATGTACACACCCTAGCAACATCCTCCTACCCAATCTTCGCAAACTCCTTCCAATTGCGCCAACCACAAAGACTAAATGATAGGGCAGGGCCCACTCTCCCACTCTCTTCGCATTCTCCATCATCTTTAACGGCCCCTGGCCACCCCCACCCTTCTAATTCTTTTCATAACCCCAATCAATATGCAAATTGAATAACCACGGAGACGACATAACACATTCCCTGCCTCACTCCGCTGATAATCCTAACAACCAATCACTTTCGACTCCATTCTATCTTCACACACCGCCTTTCACTCATGTCCATAGCATATTTTTGCATTCCATTTCAGAAGCCTACCACCTAATACCATATACACGAACACCTGCCATAGATTCAATATTAATCCTTCTCATAAGCCTCGCGTTATCTAATCCCATAAAACTCTTATTATCGAATTTTTTGTCGTCTTCCTTTCTCATGTTTGCCAATACATTCTGTCTTTAATGTAAAGATATTGATCCACACATCCTCTACCACTTCTAACCGCACCCTGTTCGTCACCAATCAGTCCGTCAGTCACTCGACGCACTTCTTTCGAGCCCAAACATACCAGCATGATATCTTCCCTACAACACTCAACTAACTAATTCCCCTATCTCAATTTCCGTACAGTTACCCATATCCCCTTACCCTTGATAATAAGGAAATATCTACTGCGTCTGCCTCCAACCCTGCCGGAACATGATACCCATCCATAAATGGCTTTGGTTACATAACTTCATAATCCTCCAACTCAATCACCATTCCAGCCGTCTCTTAGTCATGTTCACCAGTACATCTTCAGCTTCACTTGCACCGATTTACCTTTACTTTAAACTCTTCTCACTCTACCCATTACCTTACCTCCTCCATTACTAATGACCTCATCCCTCAAACATAAACCCTACTCCTTCTGCACAGTCAACACAAACACCACATTCAGCTATCACCTCTTCCATACTCGTTAATTTTTTTGCACGATTTCTTCGAAGTGTTCCCTCCACGATCTCCCCTCACAGGAAATTTCTTTACTCTGCAAAAGATGCATAAAGATTTATACAGTTGTTCTGCTTAGCTTCTATTCCACTCTCAAACCTTCAACTTTTTTTAGGTTTTCTTCTTCTTTCTACATCCCCCATCTCCTCCTTCCCATAGATGTTCACTTTACCTTCTTTTTTCTTTTTTTTTTCCTCCTATGTCATGCATCTTTAAAGGTTATAAGTATATATATATAATATATATATATAATATATTATATATAGCTATATATATACTATATACATATATATATATATTATATATATATATATTATATAATATTAGTATATATATATCATATTATAACTATATAATACATATATACTATATATACTTTGTATTAGTATATATATATCCTACTTTATACTACTATATATATATGATATTAGTAATATATATATACTGATTATACTACTATATATATATATATATAATATATATATATATATAATATCATTATATATATATTATATATACTATATATATATATATATATATGAGTCACGTTTTGTCAGTGGGTTAAGGGCGGCTATTTGGCTTCACCTTAAGAGACAGGATTCCAACTCTCAGTTATGGGATTCGAGTTCTAGTTCGGCACGTGAACGGACACAAAGAAATTGTCTTGCCGTTAGTAGGAGATTTTTCTGCAATATTTAAATTTTTTGGCCAGTTTAAGGCATAGTGTATTACACTAATCTCCAATACACCACAACATGCACAACACATCAGCCAACACAGGACTACAGAACAGTCTATTCACAAAGCAAATCCCACTTTTCATGCGTTCTTGCATTGGAAAACGCCGCGTACGTAGGATGCGGAACCCAGCCTTACGTGGCAAGCATTCCGACTACGGCGCGCGCGTTGAAGCAGGGCTTGCTATCGGGCCTAAATTTATTTCCTGCACCTTCTAACTTTTGGTCAGAAACCATACAAAATACTTTCCCTGACCAATTACCTCAGTATTAAGAGGCTATGTGTAATATAATAAATATATATATATATATATATATATATAATATAAATATATATATATATATAATATAATATATAATATATATGATTATATATATTATATATATTATTATATACTATATATATATCCAATAAGTATAGATATATTAAGTATATATATTATATAATATATATAATATATATTATATATATATACTATATATATATATATATATAATATATATATATATAATAGTATTATATATATATTATATATATATATATATATATATATATATATTATATATACTATATATATAAGTTATTATAACTATATATATATATATATAAGTAGTATATATTTTTCTGTTGTACTCACACACTGTATAGGTTTAACATATGGTATAACATATAATTATTAGATACACGTAATCCATATAATACAAATCCACGTAAATTATAATATAGATCCACATAATCCATAAGTATAAGATATCCATAAGTAGTACTAGAGTTAGTGTAAGGTTAGATATCGATCGAAGTGGAAAAGTATGATGAGTTTTTTTGTGGGAAAGAGGAGATGTTGAAGTATGTGCTGGATGTAAAATCAGATAGGGGTTTAGGAATGGGATTTATCGGATCATCATATAAATGTTGTTCTATGTAAAATTTAAGTTAGTGGGGGCTTTGATGGAGAGGAAGGTGAGTACGGAAGAAAGTGGGTAAAATTAAGAGGAGAAGTTAAGTGAAAACAATGTAATAAGGATAAGTATGTAAAGAACGCTCGCAAGTAAATCAGTTGAATGTGAACAAGTTGAAAACTGAACAAATCTGGAGCAAATGAAGGAACACATGTTAGCAGGCAAAAAGAAGTAGATGGGATGTTCCTAAGAGTAGGAACGTTAAGAATGTTACACAGGGAAGTGGTGGAATGAGAGGGTGAAGCAAGCGGTTAAAACCAAAAAAAAGAAGCTCGGTTGAATGTACTAAAAGCAAAGGATGAAGTTTCAATAAGGAAGATGCTTGGCAATTTATAAAGGAGGAAAAGAAGAAATACTAAAAGTTGGATACGTAGAGAAAACAAGAGGAAATGAACAGTTTGGAAGGAGGAGGAATGGGGACTAAAATGGCGAATAGGAAGCTCTTCTGGCGGAAGTAAAGGCGGCGAAAAGGTTAAGAATGAGAATAAGGGAGGTTTGATGGTGGAAGAAGTGGAGATAGGATTGGTGCTTTTTGTAACTGATGAAAAGATGGATGTGAGGGGAGTGTTGGAAAAGAACACTTCGAAAAATCTGCATAATATTGCATTATTAGCAAGGAGGACGGTAATAACAAGAGTGAAAAAGGTTGAAGAATGGTAACACAGCAGGTATAGAGGTGAATTACTGGTGAAAAATTCAAGAACGGGAGGCAGATGGGTGGGATTGGATTGATTTGGAAGTTGTCGTAATAAAGCGTTTTAGGATGGGGTATATTCCAAGGATTGGAAGAAAGAGCGTGTAATAGTACCCGCTTATATAAGGGTAAGGGAGATAAGGGAACTGTAGGGAATTATAGGGAATTAGTTTACTGAGTGTTGTAAAGAAAAGATATATGCTGGTATTTTAGTCGAAAGGATGCGTCGAGTGGACTGAAGGACTAATTGGTGAGAACAAGGTGCATTTAGGAGTGGGTAGAGATGTCGTGGATTCAATCTTACATTGGAAACAAATGATTGTAGAAAATTTGAGGCGAGGCGAAGAAAGACATAAATTTGGTATTTAGGTTTGATGGATTTGGCAACAGGGCGTGGATGAATAGCGGTTAATAGGAAGCTCTATGGCAGATGTTGTTAGTGATATATGGTTGTTGGTGGTAGGCTTCTGAATGGAAGTAAAAGTATGTATGACGATAGATAAGGGTGTGTAAGAAAAAAGGGTGTCAAAAGTGATTGGTTTAGTATTAATAGCGGAGTGAGACAGGGTTGCTTTATGCCTCCTTGCCCTTGAAGAAAACTTTTTGGGTTTTTATAACATAACAGGGTTTATAGCAAAGAATTAGAGGTGGGCTGGCAGGAAATGGTTGTGTTGGAATGATGGAGAATTGGAGATGAGTGGGAGGGTGCCCTACCTATAATAAGCGGATTGATGATTTGGTTCTGTGTGTGAATCTGAAGAGAGTTTGAGATTATTGGTAGAGAGATTTGGCACGGTGTAAAAGGAGGGGCTTGAAAGAAACGTAGATAGAGTAAAGTTATGGTGTGAGTGAGGACAGTCCTCAGGGTTAAGTTATGTTAGATGGTAGTTAGATGGTGAGCAGTGGGAACAAGTGTCTGAGTTTAGAATATATTTAGGGTATTGTTGGATGAGAAGGAACGGATGATTGCAGGAGCTGTTGTAGTTAAAGTTGCTGAAATGGCCAGGAAGGTGGTGGTGCAATTGAAAACATCCGTTGGTTGAATGGTAAAAGACTAAGTCTGGCAGTGCGCTAGGGTCTGGCATGGAGGGTATGTTGTTACAGTGTTAATGTATAGTAGTAGTGAGACTAATGGTCTGGAATAAGAAGTATTAATCTAAAGTTTCAAATGTGTTCACGATGGACAATGTCTTTAGGGGCGTGCTAGAGGTGTGAGAAGAATTGATAAAATGAGGAATGAACGTATTAGAGAGATGTGTTGGTGTTGAAGAAAGGGGGTTACGACCGGAGAATTAAATGAAGAGTATGTTGCGAGATGTTGGTCATTGTGGAACAGGCCATGAATGATAGTCGGTTGGTTAAGCGGGGATGTTATAGTGTTTTGAGGTGTTGTAGGGTAAAACCTACCCAGACTGGGAGGACCGAAGAAAAGAAGTGGAGGAAGATCGATGTAGAATGTAGTGTGTTAAGGGTATTTAGCAGGAGAGAAATTTGCGAGAGGAAAGTATATTTAAGGAGGCAGAGGTCGAGGAATAAAGGTGCGGTGATGATAGAGGCTAGAAATGGCGGGGTGTTGTAAGGGGTTTATAAGGTGTGTGGCCGCACCTTGGGCCAGTGGGGAATGAACGCATACACTGACCGATTATACCAAATTAAGTTAAGAGGATACTTCGCGTGTCCCATGAATGCTCTAGGGTGGATTTTCTGATTGCGACCGAGTTCTTACTTAAATTAATGAAGGTATACAGAGGGGGGAACGTAAATACAAAGAAGTATATATATACTGTTCAAACTTATGTTGACAAAATATTCAATTTCCTAACTGCTTTCTTAATTCCGATGAGCATAGTAACGCACATTACCCCTCAAAACTTGGAGAAATCAAATGGTAGATGAAGAAGAGAATATGATATAGAAGGTAATTATTAAATATTAAGTTATATTTTATAGACACAACCTTTGCATGTAAGTAGTAGTATTATATAAGTAATGTCTTATTAGTATATAGTAATGATTGAATTTGATATGTTAAGAAATTTAAAAAATATATTTGAGAAAAAATGTTTAGTGTGTAAAGAGTAATTATACGTATAATACTAATAAGGAATATCATAGTTAAGGATAGGTAGGATTGTAACTGCGGACCTAGATGTAAATGGAATTCTCAATTACTTAGCTACCTATTAATAATTATTGAATGATGAACGGTATAGCTGATGTAGTGTGTTGGGTACCACCGGGCTGGGAGACCGAAAAAGAGGAAAGTGGAATTGAGTCGGTGAACTGAATGTCTGAAGCGATCAAATTTGAAGTCATATTAATAAAGGGTGCATGTAGGAGAACCTTAGTTTGTTTGGGGCGCATGGTTGTGGCCCCACCTGGCCAGGGCTGGGAATGAACCCTTACATTGACGATTTACCATAAGTGAGGGTCGTCGCCGGCCCATGATGCCTCTAGGGGGGATCGCTGTGACGAAGCTCTCACTAATTAATGGTACCAGAGGGGCTGTAGCGCGGGCTTCTTTCAGCGATTTCATGTCTCCAACTTTTCTTTTCGATCGTACTACCTTCATACCAAATTTCTTGCGGTAGCGGAAATGAAAATCATATTTAATTATATAAATTTATTTTATATTTTGATGGTGATGAAATATTTATATATATCATAATATTCTATTTATATTATTTTATTATAATATGTAAATTATTTTCCTCCTCTTCCTCCCCAACTGGTAATGGTTACATGGCATTAGGGGGAAAAAAATTAGTAGAGATACCAAGTCAAAAAGAAAAGGCCAGCTTACCGCCCCTCTATACCATAGTGAGATCTCGTCTGGCTGTTTCTCGGCGAAGCTTCACGACCGCGGAACCGCCACTGCATACTCAATGTAGGTCATCCTGGCCCAGGTGCCACACCCATTACCCCCTACAAGAACCCACTCATTCATCCTGTTTGCACTTATTCTTTCGTCTCTAGCCAGACTCACAGCCTTTTTTCATATCTAGACAATGTTCGTTCAGTGATCAATCCAATTTCTTCAGTTCCCAGCCGGCGATTCAACCCACCACTCACACCATACATCCCGCTCAACCAACCAGACTATCTTCATCTTCCATATGACCAAACTCATCTCAACTACTTTCATTTTATTCTCACACTACCCCCTTTCTACACGACACCATATCTCGTAATACGTCATTCTATTTTCCAATTTTACGGTCTCCAAAACGTCATGTCATCATTTCTATCAAGTAGTTTCAAAACTAAACGACGTTCAAAGGATGTAGCCATCCGAGCACATTGACTTTAGATCGTAATACCTCTTATTCAGACTAGTTCACTACTATACATAATACAGGTAAAACATTACCTCATGTAATACCCTAGTCACTCAAGACTAGTCCCTTTACGTCCACCAACGCATTAATTGCACCCAGCACTTCCTGGCCATTCAAACTTCCATACACTTGACAAATCCTTCTTCTCATCCAAATTCCTAAATATTAAAACCTCAACAGTTCCAGTGCTCAGCCGATCTTAACAAACTCACAATGAGGACTTCCTCCACTCCACAGCAATAACCTTACTCGTATCTACGTTTACTTTTCAAAACCCTTCTTTTACACACCCGCAAATCTCTCTACCAAATCCTCTCGAACGTATCTTTAGCATACCACAGACAACTAAATCATCCCGCAGTATATATAAGGTAGTTTGTCTCCGTTTAAGGCAAAGTTATTGGCACCCCACTGACCTATGCTCGTTGTGATGGAAGAGTAGATATTATCTCATAAGATTTTCAAATAGAAATCCTCTATATGTGTAAGTTTGACTCGAGCTTTATAGTGTCATCCTATTTATATAAAGTAGTCATTTGACATATGAGGAAGATAATAAAGTAGTTAGACTAAGTAATATATTGAATATGTAATACATATAAAATTGTATAAATATATATAGTTATATATATATATAATATAAGTAGTATGGCCCCCACCTGCGAAAAAACATATGAAAGAATGCGTATTTACCTAATAAAATAAACATGGAACCATGAAATTGAATCAAGAGACGTAATATGGATTGATAATGATAGTAAAATTGTTAGTATAGAATTATAGGTCAATGTGAATCTAGGATAAATAGTGACATGTCTAAATGGGATGCAAAGGGAAAATCACGCAAATTGTGTTGTGACTCGATATTATATATGTTCAAATGTGAATGGTAAATTAAGCTATATACTAGTAGGTATCGCATTATAGTGATATATTAGTGTATATGTGAAGTACTGAGTAAAATAAGAGTGATATATAGTGATAGTAGTAGGCTTCTGAATGTGAGAGGGAGTTAGCAAATGGAGAATGAAAAAGAGTGACAACTATTATGGTAAGTCATATATATATGATGAATGGAATGTGTAAGTATTGGGATCGAATAGTACATTTTGAGTTAATAATTGTCCTGAGTAGATTTTCAGTAATTAAAGAGGATAATGAGATGATGGCAAGTCATGGTACTTAGGGTACAAATGTTGTAATTAGTGCAGAAAGGTAATGATCTGGGTATATTATGTGTAGAATTTAACAAAGTTGTGAGAAATGAATGAAAGAAGCAAGATGGAAGACAAGAATATATACGTTTGAAGTAGAAAACGGATAAGAGGAGTTAATTGGTGATCAAGTTTATAGACAATGACCGTCTAAGTTAGAAGCGATTGTAAAATCAAGAAGATATACACAGCAAGATATACGTACATAGAGACTTAAGAGAAAGGACATTAGTAATCGATGTTATCATTTGAAGGGAAGGTCTGTTATGAGGAAAGAAGATCTGAAGTAATATATAAGAGAGAGAAAGATATTAGCTGTACCATGTGAGCAAGAGAGACGTGATGGTAATGATAGAAGAGGAGATATAAAAGTCTTGTTAGAGGAATAGCGAAAGGAGAACAAAAGGAGCAGATAGGAACGTAGGAGTCGGGTGTATCTGAATAAGAATGAAAGTGAAAGAGGAGGTAGAGAAGTGAAAGACAAGGAGTATTAAGATATAGGTATATGAATAATACGGTATGGTTGAATGAAGAATAAAATGTTTATATAACGAGTAAATTGGAGAGCATATATTTGATACGATAGATACTGTAAAGATTTGTAAGTGATGACATATTATTGTGAAGATATGAATAGGGATGTGAGAATAGTGGACATAATGAACTGAGATAGTAGAGGTGAGATATGTATGTAATGATGAATCAGAGAAAGTAGGTATATCGAGTATATAGTATAAGTAGACAAGAATATGTTGAACAGAAGTCGAGTCAAAATAACATGAAAGATGTTTTAACATTTCTGAATCTTGCTTTAAAGATAGTAGAAGGATATCATCATGGATAGAATCAATCTGGTGAAGATAAGTTAGAATATGTTTCATACATAAGAATTCAGAATGTATGTTTTATATAACTACGGATTGAGAACTTTAATAAAGATTATTGACTATAGAATTAATTACTAGTGACAGTATTTGAACGATCGGCGTAATGTAGTGAGCAAGACACCATTTTGGTCGACCGATCGATGATGATAGATCAGAGGGCTCCGTTATGATGAGACATATGAGTAGATGATATAACTTTGTCTATACTTATGGCTGGTAAAAGTTGTGGTGTTGGAGTTGGTATGCAAGGTTTTTGTGTAACGAGTAGAGACTAATATGCGGTATAGTATAGTATAAGATCTAATTCTTATTTCACGTGCTTTCGTTAGGTTGATGATGTTGTATGATATGCTGCTTTCTTGACGTAATGGTCATCGTTCGTAGCAATGAGCTTCGCATCCTAGTTTCATCCGAGATTCTTGATTTATATAAGAGTGAACTCGCCAGTCTATCGTATGCTTGACTCATAAGAAAATATCTTATATCTTATGTTAAAGCCACTGTATCAAGGTTAACAACACCCATGGCGCGAACTTATATGGGAAGGTGGAACTGGAATCTTCACTTTGAGTCTTATTAACCGCCATTTTATTATAGATTAAAAGAAAGTAGGTATATATAAACAGTTGGATTGAACTGAAGAGGGCCATCTTGTTAATAATAAAGGCACTTGACTCCAGATCAGTTGTTGATTATTTTAAAAGTGAATGTACTAGACCGGACTAATGTCTTTACACAGCCCGCAGAAGACATCGTGACAAGACCACATTGTAAACAACTAATACTACGTTTAGTTAGATAGAAGCTAGACTCTACACCAAATTTTTAGTACGTAGTGAAAAGCTCATAAGTATCTCTCTTGTAGTACTGCTAGGGCACACAAATTAAATAGGCGTAAGTAATTTCATGTGACATCGCATATTTAGGATTAAATCTAGCCTTTGTTTTTATTATTCTTACGTGTTAAGAACTTCAGATTCAGTACCGATAAGATTCCCGCCTTATACCGATGCTTTTATAAAATATATCTGTTCGTCGCTCGTGCTGTGGTCATTCCTTTCTTATTTGCAGACATTCCTTCCTGTTGACTGAACGTCTTCAATTTTCATACTTTCCCTTCGGGCGTTTCCTTGCCGAAGCTACTCTATGTGTCCGCACCAACACAAAAGGGGAGAGTTGAAACCAGCCAATGCTTCTCTGCGGCAACACAAACTGTCGGAAGCGATCACTGCTAACCCAAACTGAACTCTATGCATATACTAACATTGTGTTGAAATAGAACAAATACTGACCTACTCAACAGTCAGGACATTACCAGATCCATTCACTTTATTCGTACCCAGTTAGCTCCTTTTCTTCGTACTTAAAGTTGGTCCCTGTATACATGCATAGATAACGTATGAAAAATATGAAGGTCTGCACATCATCTACCGCTCTTGCTGAATTCAGTGTGCTACATGCTTTATTACCTACTACATCTCTCCATCGCGTTCCTTTGTATCATTCAGAAGCAGCATGTAGCCTTAACTATGTTAGGATATTCGGAATTCTTGGTCTATTAGGGATGCTATCACTCACATGGCCGATAAGATAACACACGCATTGAATTCTCATAATCGCCTTAATTTGAAAATCGATCTAAGCGAAGTAACTCACTGTAAAACACACCAACGCATTTCAGATAACTTTTATCATACTGACTATTTATCCTCATCAAACCACATGCCGTCCTGATATCTCTACCAGAGCACTTCATTCAGATTCCGCCACAAAAAAAGAAATCATATACGAAGCAGTTCAGCATCACAATGAATTATGACTAGGATACTACATCATTGGCACTCTGCGTTCCATTTTTCATCAGGTTCCTCTAAATCGAACTCACGAATGGTATAAAATTTTCATCTACCCCAATCCGATTAGATTGAAGTACTACTATCTAAATTAGCAAGATATACACGAAACAATAAGATGCACAGTGCATCCTCAACTTGCTCTTCTAATATAAAAATTCACTTCACCAATTCAGTCATGTTATGCTATGTATTGCGTCGCAACTATCAATTGCCTATTTCATTTACACTGTTGTATAGGAATATAGTGAACCTTTATTCCCTTTCAAGGTTATGAAGAATTAGAAACCCACTGAGCCGCGTGGTCTAGAATGATGGAAATGGAAGCAGGCAATGTCTGCAAATTGGTAGTCATGATTTTCTTTTTTGCCGAATCTAGAAGAAAAGTTCGAGAGGATCAGGAGAGGGGTTTGAAAGTAAAGTAGATAAATAGTGATTTAGTGATTAGAGTTGAGTCGTAGATCGCGTATGAAATCACGTTGGAATGGGGAGCAATCCTACAAGTCAAATCAAATATAGCTATATGTGATTTAAAAGGAACGGACGATGGAGAGCTCAGTAGAAATTTGAATGAAAGAGGTAGCTGGTGCAATTAAATCCTGCATAAAGGACTAAGACGAAGAAAGAAGCTATAGGAAATAATGAATTGCATTAAATAGTTTCATATGAAAAAGTGTATTGATAGTCGTGGTTAAGCAGATGGCATAGTTGGTGAATGTGCTGAAACGACCGGATGGATACCGAAAGGAAAATGTATTAGTCAGTAAAAGAATGTCTGAAAAAAAGGTAACACAGGGAAAAGAAAAAATGTAAAATTTAGGAAATGGCGGATGTGAAAAGTATGGTTGTGCCTGGCCCAAGGCATGAACCCTACATGACGGATATCACAGTGAGATTCTCGCAGGTCTTGGTAAGCATTAGGAATTCTATTAAAAAGCGACGAGCTCTATTAAGATATTAGGGATAGTAAGAAGGAGTGGTCTTTCGAGCTTTACGTTGTTTTCTACTTATCGTGAGTGGGCACTAACCCTAATTGAGAAAGGAGTAGATGATGATTTCGAAAGATCTTAAAATATAAAAGGATCAATATTCAAAACAATATGGTGAATTTAACATTCGATAAGCCCATGACAATTAACGGATTAAGAAAAACCATTTCATTGTTTAAGATATTTAAAATAAAACAGAATTTAAAAAATAAAAAAACATTCCTACCATGTAATAAGTTTTAATAATAAATTTTTTTATATATAATAAACACTTCGTATTTGAAATCAAAACAAAATCTTCAATAAGAAAAATAAAAAAGCAAAAAACAAATAAAATCACTCCTGTAACCATTATTAGCAAATAAAAACTTATATAATATATATATAAATATATCTATACATATATATATATATAATATATATATATATATAATAGATATAATATTAATATATATATTATTATAATAATATATATATATAATAAACAAATTATATAAATATAAGAAAAAGCTTATCTGCAAGTGACCATGCTCTTTTTCTATTTGTCCACCCAAAATAAGCTAACTTTGCATACTGTTTTAAAGAGAAGGCTTAATAGTCACAATAAAATCATTATAAAGAATTGTTGCGTAAAATGCACAAGAATATATAATATAATAATAATTATATATATATTTATTAATATATATAAACAATATAATATTTACTATATATATATAATAATATATAAATAAATATATATATATAAATATAATATATACTATATATAACTAATATATTATAAATATATATAATATATTATAATAATATAAATATATATATTAAATATATAATATATATATAATTTATATATAATAAATATATATATATATATATTTAATATTATATATAATATATATATAATATATAATAAATATAATATATATAAATATAATATATATATATTATCAATTATATAATGAAGGAATAAGGTGAGTAGGTCGCCTACCATATATGCATGAATTAGTTTCTTGGAATCTAAGATAGTTCGAGAGTGGTTCAGAGGATTTGCAGGTTAAGGAAGGGTTTAACAGTAAACTAAGATAAGAGTAAGTTAATGGTAGTGAGTCAGTCGCTCAGTGGGGAAGTTATGTTAATGTGAGCAGCTGAACAGTTTCTGAGTTTAATATTTAGGATATATGTGGGGATAAAGGAATGAGACAAAGTTGTAGTAGGAAAGTTGTGAATGGCAGGATGGCGGCTGGTTCAATGTTGGATGGAAACGGACTAAGTCTTGAGTAGCTAGGGTTTTATATGTTATTTTACCTTTATTAATGTATTAGTGAGACTTAAGATAAAGTAAGGTATAGTCTAAATTCATGTTCATCTGTCCTTTAGACGTTTTAGAGGATTTGGAAAACATGATAAAATGAGAAATGAACGTATTTGAGAAACATTACTTAAATGAAAATAACGTAGTAGAGATTATTGGTGTGTAGAAAGGAATGTGAGAAAAATGAAAGTACGTTGAATTGGTCATATGAAAAGGAAAGATGATAGTCGGTAGGTGAGTGTAGTTGGAATCGACCGGCTGAGACTGAAAACATTTGATTGAGCTAACAAGTCTGAATAAAAACAGGTGATTGCAAACGGAATAAGTGCAAATAGGGTGAATGAGGTTTTGAGGGTTTTGTGCCACCGTCGGAGAGAACCTACACTTACATAGCCATAGTGAAGTCCGTTCGCGTCCCTAAGCTCTAGGTGATTTTCTGCTACGACGATCTCATAATAGGTATAGAGGGGGCGTAAGGCTGGTTGATTTTGACTTTTCATCTTCTACTACTAATTTCCTATGCATGTCAGCACATATCCCATCTTGAGAAGAAGAATATAAGTTAAGAAATATTTAATAATAAAATAATAAAATAAAAGAATAATATAGAAGATAGAGAAAATATATATAAGAGATAAAATAAAGAGATATATATATATATTTATAGAGATATTAATTATATATATATATAATACTATAAACTATAATAATAATAATAATATTATGAATTCATTTTGCGCTTCACACTTAACCTTGACAGGTGAGCCCCCAAGATGG
>JABUQX010028640.1:0-10000 GCA_015478945.1 Trachelipus rathkii | reverse complement strand
CCTACAACGTTATCTATGGCTGCCAATTTGCCCCAGAAATATCTATAACATTTTAAGCTCTCATGAATTTTTCATGAGTTCTTCTGCTTGGGTTTATGTGAAAACAATCAGAACTTCACTGGCTGGCATGGAGGTGGCTGCATATCGAAGTCCGTCTCACCCTCCCACCCTTCTTGGTTTTAAAAAACACATATAAGTTTAATTGTCTTTCATAGAACTTGGAGATATTGACTTTTGGTATCATCTAGATGATATTCTTGATCTAATGAATCCATCTTGTGCGTCATTGCCACTCACCGAGGCTAATGTTTCAGTAACTAATTTGACGCAGCGATCTAGTGCTCGTGGAATGGCACCGGAAATTTAAAATATCAATTCAGCAGGAACCTTCAAAAATCATCGCCTTAACTCATTATCAGAAATATATGCCCAAGTGGTGACGTGCACAGTCAATTAGATTTATAATCGTCTGCTTTTAAATTTAACGTTGAAAATTTAATTCACAAACATTTCTTGTTCTCTTACCTATTTTTTGTCTACATTTTAAAATTGTTCGAAAGCCCAACTCTCTCACGTGTTTTCGGCAGTCGGCCAACATTGCTAACAAAATATTTTCTGGATTACCAAAATATGCGTTTCTTTGCAATGTTCGATATATATATATATATATATATATATATATATATATATATATATATATATATATATAATATATATATATATATATATATATATATATATATATATATATATAATATATATATATATAGAAAGAAAGAAGTAAAGTTGTTATATATATATATATATATATATATATATATATATATATATATATATATATATATAAATATATATATATATATATATATATATATATATATATATATATATATATATATAACATATATATATATATATATATATAGATATATATATATATATATATATATATATATATATATATATATATATATATATACATATATATATATATATTTGTTTAACTCTTCAGACAGAAATTGAGATTTTTTTTTATTATAATGTAAGTGTTGACTTATATGCCGACAATCTAGATGACTTAGTTTTAATATCAAATCATGCTCACGCGTATACTTTAATAACATACTGTTTAAACCTTCAAGTTTCCCGATGGGTCTTGTTGAAACATATAATCTCAAAATTTACTTTACAGTTGTTAACCAATTCCTTTAATGACTCATTTTTCTCCTGGATCCTTTAAGACAAGCTTTAATGAAATATTCTGAAATTGTACATATTTAGGGATGGCATTTTTGGGATTTTTTTGATTTTTTAAAAATCAATTTGTGATTTTTTAGATTTTTTGATTTTTTTGATTCTTAACGTCACGCGAAATATAATGTAAACCATAGTTTATCGCGTGACGTTACGAATCTGAAAAATAGAAAAAAAAAAAAATCAAAAAAATCACAAATTGATTTTTTAAAAAAAAATCAAAAAAATCACTAAAAATGCCATCCCTGCATATTTGGTTGAGATATCGTTGATCTGTCCTAATTTCATCAAGGGCAACATCAGGCAAAGTTATTTCTATCCTATCAAAGCTTTTAACTGGCATCTTTTTGCAAGATTCTAACATTTTTTCAATTTCTCCATAGTACCCATTTGGTTTAGTAGATTTTCCGTCCAAATTTTGCAAAAGATGACGTAATGGAATTAATTTTCATGTAACAAACAAACAAACCATTGCAAAAGCCGTCTCTTAGAATGGTCAAGTTGTCTATGATACCTATTTTTAGAAACTGCACTATTTCATCACAACCAACAGCTTGTAACTTAGAAAGATCAACATTTTTCTTTAAAAAAAAGTTAATATGGTTACTTTAATTTTATGAGAACTGAGTATAAGAGTGACATGACCAAGATATATAGATCCTGATTCTGAAAGTAGAACAACATGCTCTTCTGTTATAGTCTTTCTAACTACCCTTTCTTCTTCCTTAATCCGAAATAAAATCTTATCTTTTCGGCCGTCAAATTATATCTCATATTCCGATGAAGAGTTTTTCCCCACATTTTACCTTTTCAAGTCTCTGCGGCCATTTATTCTTTCACTTCTGATATTTTTTACGATCGACTACTTTAGAAGATCGTCTTTGGTAATTACTCCCATTTCCTTTAAAGTTGCATTTATAAGAATTGGTGCTGTTCTTTCAGAAACATTTGTTCTGCCTCAAACCTGTACTACATTTGGAAGCTCAGTTCTCATGTGCGAAGTTGAAGGAGAATTTTGACCTATAATTGTGTTTTTCTTTTCACACGGCTTATATTCAGTATCTTCATATTCATCAGAAGAGCTAGAAGATTCCTAAATGTGTCCCATAACAGGAGGAGAAAGTCTATTAGCTGATTTTTCTTCACTGTCTTACAATTAAACATTTTGACTTCTTTCTGCTGCCTTTTAATTGCATGCAATTTTTTTCAATCATTTTGCTTGCTTTAATATCAAAATTTCCAATTAAAATTCTTCGGAATATCCTTTGATCCGTTAAAAAAAACTCTTTTAGCTACAGATACTTTAATTTTACAAGAACAGATTAAAAACTCCTTGCATTTACATAATGAAATATCTAACAAATTTTTCTCCGCTGATTCTCTAAATAATACAACTTTTTTCGAAGAATTATTTACTTCTCATTTCAAAGGCTTTTTAATATTACAATATTTTTTATAGTATTCTCTTATTTTATATAAAATTTGTTGGTCCGTTACATTAGGAATTGAACTTTTTTCCCGTAAGCATTTGAGATCTTTTATTAATGGCGAACACTGTTTGTTTTCTCTTAAAAGTTCTTGCAGTATATATAAATAATATCTTATAACGTCCGCATATGTCAGCAGCATATTATCATTAAAGGCTTCAGGCACACCAAACACTGTGCACAAGTCGTCTGATCGCGTCCGAGGCGTTTCTGTATGCCCTACGTAACACGATATGATAACTAAATGAAATATGCTGAACCTAAATAACAAAAAATAAAAAACGTGAACCACGTAACGCAAACCAAATGAAATAAGCATTAATAAAAATAGAAAGACAACCAAATTGAACGGAGAACGCAGTCGTACTGACGGATGACGCCAGCAAGAGAAAAAGCATCAGTCAGCGTTCATACACGGTATGAGAGAGAGAGAGAGAGTGAGAGAGAGAGAGAGAGAGAGAGAGAGAGAGAGAGAGAGAGAGAGAGAGAGAGAGAGAGAGAGAGAGAGAGAGAGAGAGAGAGAGAGATCTATGCAGGAGTATGCGCACGCTCAGTGCGCACTTGAAGGGCGAGTCCATCGATTCCTAGAGTCACGTTAAATGTCAAGCTTTTGATTTTTTGACAGTTTAATTTCAACCACTCATGGTTTCAAATCAGAGCTATTATAATTCATGAATCTGTTTTTGTTAGTTTTGTGACACATTAGGCGAAATAGCTGAATATTAAAGTTATTTTGGCAGCCAAAAATTTAATTTGATTTAGCTGTGATTTCGTATTCCTAAATATGTTGCAGACTAGTTTCGGTTGAGCTTATCTTCAACCCATTCTCAAGGCTAAAAGTAGAATGAACGAAAATAATTGTGATTAAACTTACAATACGAAATATAAAATAAATAAGGAAGTTTATAAAATTTAACATTTTAGGAAAGTACTATCATATGGCGAAATCTCACTTCAAAATTACGATATTCTCAGAATGTAAATTTTCATTTAACTTTGGTTTGTGGTGTCATATATATAAAGATTCCAACAAATAGAGATCCGGCTCATGTTCAAAATCTAAAAGTTTAAAATTTGAATCAAAGTTGATTTAGCAGAATGATTGTTAAAGTCGAACAGGCGGGATGATGCAATTGTTCCAAAGTTCTGAAGGAAACACCTTTGTGCTCAGCATTGCGGGTTGAAATACTTCGAGTATGATTCCCAAATAAAAGAGGCATCACAGCCACCACAGGAATATTTATATATCACCTATGAGCAAAAAGTTGTAGGAAGTCTTTCCTTGGACTTGAAAAACTTGCCAATCTTGTCATCATAATTAAAAGTCAGTTTAAAATTAAGAAGGGGGTAATTAATTTTCAGAATTTCATTAATTTTCCTATCAATTTGGTAACTCACTTTCCCCAAAAATGGCAACTTGAGATACAGAAGCTCCTTAGATGCAGCTAATATGGCCGGAAGAGGTTGCTCAAATTTTAAAGAGCTGTTTTCTAAAAACATTTTTAATGAGAAAGCCAGGAATCCGTTTTTCAGAAACAGTGTTTACAGGAAGTCTAATTCGTCTGACAGATTAGTATAAGAGGAGGAAATTTTATAAGCTCTGTCAAACAACATTTATACTAAATTAACTTTATAAATATGAGGGATGAAAGAATTATAATTAGTGGTCAATCTGGTAAATGTCGGCTTCCTATAAACACTAGTCTGGAATTTGTCGCTTTCCTTATAAAACTGATGTCAAGAAATGCCAGGAAATTATTTTCTTCTCCTTCAAATGTAAATTTAATATTTTGATGTTTAAAGTTGAAATAAAGCAGAAACAAATCGATATGTTCTTGAGATGTAAATAGCAAGAAAGAATCATCAATATACCTCCTATTGAAAGCTGGTCTAAGTTTAGTTGGAAAACTTTAAAGCCGAAAAGATTCAAAATGGCACATAAATATAGTACTAAGTCTAGGACCTAATGGACTACCCATAGCAACTCCGTCAATTTGTTTACAAAAATTTCCATCCAATAAGAACATTATATATTTAGTAGCTATATGTAATAAATTCATCAAAACTATACCTATCCAGACCATTGACCGTCGCTGCATTAAATAATAAAGAATTAAGAATAATGTCCAGAGTTTCATTTAAAGGCACACTCGCAAATAAACTTTGGATATCAAAACTCGCCATAATGTATTTTATCTGCATTTGGAATTTTTAAAATCTGTGAAACAAAAGAGAATGTTTTCTTAATAGTGTAATCGTTTTTGGTTAGATTTTCTAAAATTGGTATGAAATTTTCTGATAGATTATAATTAATAGTGCCGATTGAAGATAAAATTGGACGAATGGGTAAACCAGGTTTATACATTTTAGGAAAGGTCAACATAGAATCCAGGTTTTGGCGCCCTAACGATGTAAAAGGGTAATGTGTAGATAAAATCATATGTCAACTAATAATATTACTTTTCTTTCTTTTCTTAGTTGTATTCTTGTTACAATGTAATTTAGATGAATTAGTTTAAGACAATAATTTGATATGATGCTAAATTTTGCAGTATCGGAAACCTGATTTTAACATTTTGCATTTATTAATTTAATAGTTAGTTTCTTTAAACGTACACATAATAACAATATAACAACTCCTTTATCATGTCTAGTGATCAGAAGGTTTTATTAGATGAAAGCTCTTTTAAATTTTTAAGATCTGGTTTTGATGTACATTGTATCAGTTTCTTAAGGTTTAAATGGTACGAAAGTATCCAAAAGTCTAAGTTTTTTTTAACCTCGTTAGTAACAAGCTCATGTCTGACCCATTAAACCAGTCATTTTATACATTGGGGAATTCTTAAGGTATTTTAATAACCTTTCAAATGGTAGAAGAAATTTACATAAATTTAGTTTAAAAGATATCAGTCCAAAATTCAAACCTTTAGCAAGCGAATTTTTCATAACTCTTGCAGTCAAGTAAATGAAACTATCATTGAAATATAAATTTTTAATTTCTGAGATTGAGATAGATGTCATCTTGTCCTGATCTGAAAACCAAAAGGAATAATTTCTGTCATGTACTTAGCGAGTTTAGATTTGAGTTAATGTTGTTATATTCTTAGGACTCTCGAAATACGACCTCAAGTTGAATGATCTAAAGCTGATATATTATTCTTCTAAGAGAGAATTAGGTTTTCAACATTATCGGAAGCAATTTTTTTCAAATTCTCTTTACTTTTAAATTTTCCTTATAAAAAATAATATATATATATATATATATATATATAGTATATAATATTATTAATATATATATCTTTATAATATATTCATTATTAATATATAATATTATAATATATATATATATAATTATATATAATATTAATATATATATATATTATATATTAAATATATATTATATATATATATTATTTATATTATATATATATATATATTTATAATATATATATATATATATATATGATATATTATAATATATATATTATATATTATATAATATATATATAGTAATATATATAATATATATTATATATAATTATAATATATATTAATATAATATTCTTCTTCTCCACCGACGGATCCAGTGATTAGGTGATGGGGTTGCGCAAGCATGTTCAGTAAGCAAAAGAGTAATTATTTTTTATTTTTAAGTCAAATAACAAATAAAAATCTCGAATATGTTCTGAAAAGAAACCGTTCGACAGCCACATCAATTCACAATTAGGGTACAACAGTCGCGACAGAACACCATTAACTATATATTATATTATATATATTATATATATATAATATATATTATATATATAATATCTAAGTATATTATATATCTATTTTATTATATAATATATATTTATTCTTATAATATATATTATATATATATAATATTATATATATATATATATATTATATTATTATGGTCTATGTTTTATTTAGGTACAGTACTAAAGAGTTTTGCAAATTCTAAATGTTTTGAAATCTTTTATGACGAGCGAATTGGTTAAAAGTTTAACCCTGGAAGGTTTCAAAATACCTTTTCGTTTCTTGTAGATTTACTCTGGTTGTAACAGGGTGAGCCAAAATGTTGGACCAGGTGGAGCAAAATTTATCACTTAATAGAGGTACCATTTTAAGTCATATCTCCATATTGGTAATTCTTATAACAAAAATTTCATAGAGAGTGATTGTTTATGGATACTTTAAGGTACATTTGCCCTTTCCTGTTTTTTTTGGGGGGAAAATTATATATTTTAAAACCATGAAAAAACTGTATCCAAAAAATTGTGTTAAAAATCGAATAATTCCATTTTTCGTGGGTGTATTATTATATTAAGCAAAGGAAATAATATTTAACGATATTTTATATTTTTTGTTGTGATGTCTAAGTAGGGTTTAACTTAATTCTTATTTGAAGTTTGGTACAATATTTTAAAAAAATTATCACCAGGGTGTCCAAAAATCAATTTTACGGAAAATCGGTAACTTTGAACCTTAATATCTCTGATTGGGTAAATGCTAAAAATCTGAAATTTTCACAACATTATACTACTACCATAGATGTTCCTTCAATTGCAATATTGACTTTGGTATTTGCTTGTTTTTAGAAATACAGCCATTCAAAAAAATGCCAAAAAAAATTTTTTTTAAAGTCGGCAGCATTGTAAATAGCTATTTAATTATAGTTATTATTGTAATCAAAATTGTATTTATTAATAGCGGTTACCCCACTGAGAAATGAAAATGAAAACAATGTTAAAAAAATTTAATTTTGATGAATATATAATATACATAGAAATGTACCATTATATCTACTGTAATTGACCGATGTAAACTAAAATAACTTTTGAAGAAAAAACTACGCATATCATATCTAATATCATATAATATAATATTATATCATATAATTAATATAATAATATATAATATATATATATTATATATATATATATATATATATATATATTAATTATATATATTATATATATTATATATATTATATATGATATATATAATAGTATATATATATATCACTAGTATTGATTATAACAAAAAAAAAACTTTTGAAAATGCCAAAATAATAATAATTGTGCAGTATATACCGGTGTATATATATATATATATATATATTAATATATATAATGATATTAATTAAAATATCTTATTCTATAATCATATATATATATATATATATAATATAATATATATATATATATATTATACTCATAATGATTATATATGATATATATATTAATATATATTATATATATATATATATTATATATATTATAATATATATAATATATATTATTATATATATATATTATATATATATTTAATTTATATTATATATTATTATTATATTTAATATTATATATTATATACTATATATAAATTTAATATTATATATATTATATAGATATATATATTATAATAATATATATAATATAGTATATTATATAATATATTATATATATTTACTTTGAGCTGTATCTGGTGATTGTTCAAGAAGAAGAGCGATTTCTTCGGAAACTTTTGTTTTTGAGATGTAATTTCTGCCTCTAATGACATTTTTATTTTCAAGCCCAGACAAGTTTTTCGTAAAATATTTTTATGTGGATCCCATACGAATCGCATCTGACATCTTGATGAAGTTCTGGGTCCGGAGGATGATAAAATATCATGTAAACATCATCGTTTCTCCCCACTTATTCTTTTATCCTTTTCCAATCCCCATTGGGTCATCATTACGCAAGCTGACTGTGTCCATATAATCTCTACACTAATGAAAACAATTTTGCTGACACCAGTGGTCTTTCGTAACGTCAGTTTTTTGAGGTTGGATAGCACCTAATTATGTTCTCTGAAAGTGGAAAGAAATTTTGAAAGTTTCTTGTTCCCTTACTTCTCAAACAATTTTTCATATCTCGTTTTAAGTCTTTCAATGTGTTCAATGAAATTTCTTCTTGGACGAGAAATTAAGTTATTCCTCTTATTTTTTCTCTTTGCAGAATGAATTTATTTGGTCAATATTAAGAATTTTGTGTTGTGTTGTTGTTCTTTGTAAGTTGACTTTGCTTAATTCGCGCTTTGTTGTTTCTCTCAACCCATCACAGGCAAGTTCATTTTTTTTGCCAACTTAAAAGAAATATAAATCATATTTGAATAATAAATCTTTTTGGTTTGGTTTTGTTAAAACCAAAAATTTTTTTTATTCTTATACTGGCTACTACTTCCATTTAAGAATATAGCTTTTCAACTTTTATTTTAAAATTTATGTTTAATATATTTTACTACATATGTTTGGAAGACGTGAACAACTGATGCGTTGTGCTCTAAGTAGTTACTTAAAGCACAAAGAGAGTGACTTCTTAATTTACTATTTCCATCTCTAAAATATAGAACAAATGGGTGCAAAGTAGCTTGGTCATTGACCCAATGATACCCTTGAAACTTTCTAGAATAGTTGTGTAAGTGAAATTATACGAGCTTCACAACGCATGCTCAGTAAAAGGACGAACAACGAATGTTTGTACGGAAAATAACTGTGGTAGTTAAATGGTAGAAATATAATGTGACTTTTCCAAGAAAAATCACGAGGGATTATAATATAACAAGAGTTGAAAGGACAGACGAAGATCTGAGATATGTAGTTGCGAAGAATATTTTAGAGCTCCGTGTAAGTTAAATCTAGTCGAAAAATGAAGAACCTCGGAATATAAGGCATTAAAAACAACCCTGCGTTCTCTTCCTCAATTTGAAAGGCAAGATAGGTAGAAATTAGTTGTTTTAAAGCCGATAACCAATTATTAGGAATTCGTGTTGAGCTTAAAGCTTTTTAAAATGGAAAGTGAAAATGAATGTTAGAGTCACCGACATATGAGTTGATAGGTGACGGACTAACAGAAATAGATTATTAAAGAAATGTTGGAAATAAATATTGATGTCAAAGAGCGCTGTAGAACAACATTATTAATAGATGATATAGAGATGAACGTTGGCTGACTGCGACAGCTGCTATATAAGTAACAGAAAAGAATTCTGAAAGAAGGGGTCGAGATTGTAAGTTAAATATCTAAAGAGAGAGGTTTAGTTACTAATGGACTTACCAGACTTTATATGTCTAAAAATGTCAAGCACTACAGCAAAATATTCTTTAGAATGCCTAATAACGAAAAAGAGTTTGAGATGGAAAGGAGATCACAGAATAGCGCTACTTTCGGAAACCATACTGGCTATTTAAGGTAAGATTATATAATTTT
>JABUQX010028639.1:15000-20000 GCA_015478945.1 Trachelipus rathkii | reverse complement strand
AAAAATTTAAATCAAAAATAAACATTCTGTTAAACAGAATCAAAAGCCAAGCGTGGTAAAATATATAAATATAATATGTGTTTTTAAATAAATTATATTCATATATAATATTTATATATATATAATCTATATATATATAATATAGTATATATTATTTATAATATTATATATATATATATTATATATAATAATTAATATATATATATTATATATATATATATAAAATGAGTAGAGCAAGTTTACTCAATTTAGGATATTCTTACTTTTTTACTTGCCACAATTTGATCAACTTCATTCTGCCTTTACAACATGGCTACGGAGCCGGAGTCGGGAGCTGGAGCCACAAGGTTTTGGGTGTAGCCGGAGCTGGATTCAAATTTTTCTGGGGGTGAGGAGCCGGAGCCCAAAAAATTTTTTTGGGCGGAGCCGGAGCACACAAAAAAGGGGCGGCTCCCAATTCAGGTAATCACAAATATCCTTATCTTAAAGCAAAGAAAATTCAAACAAGAGATTTGACTGCAGGAAAATTTTATAGAGAATTGAAGCATCTAATTAATGCTTTCGAAAATAAAGAAGAGATTTTAGCAAATGACATGAAATATTCCATGTAAATAAGGGAAAGAATGTTAACTGAAAACAAAATATTTCTGTCGGCCATCTGTGTTAATCCACAGTTCAGAATCTTTCTCAGAACTGAAGGTCTGATATTAAAAGTTAGGAATGCTCTTTGTGAACTAGGACTTAAAATGAATAACACTATCGAACAGGAATCTGGGTCAGAGTCAGGCAGTTCATCAGTTTCAGGAATTCTTTCTTGTAGTATCTTGTCAGACGAAGATGAAGAATCCAAATTTGATAGAAAATGGAACCATTGGAAAAGACAAAGCGATTGAAACAGACAATCGGACATTAAAAGACCTTCAACACAAAAATCCTTTAGAAAAATATAAAGTAGAATTTCATACTAGGATTTCATTTTCATTTTATAATTTCATAATAGGATTTCACATCGACCGGAAATCAAATTTAACTGTTGCGAAGGCAACCCCTTACTATTCAAAAATTTTGTAACATGCTGCTTACATAGTACCGCTTGCCTCTCACTCGGGTGAGTATTGAGAGCTTGTTTTCCGATTTAAAAATAACAGAAATTGGATCTAAATACATCGATAAAGGAAGATTTTCTTGAAGAAATTTTATTTTTTAGGAAAAAAGACTTTTTTTTTTTTTTTTTTTTTTTTTTTTTTTTTTTTTTTTTTTAATATTATTACGTATATTCAGGGAGTTTATAGTCCAAAGAAAATTATTTCCAAAGTTAGGAAGAAGGTAAATTTATTTAATATTTAAAAAAAAATTTTTTCTAAAATCTTTTCTAAATTTTTAATGATATGCCAAGATAAAGGTGTCACTAACAAATCTTATTTTTTATTATACCCATAGGCGTAACTAGAGAATATTTCTGGTGGGACATGGCTCCCTTTTATATGAGGATATATATATACCGTATATATATATATATATATATATATATATATATATATATATTATATATATATATATATATATATATATATTAATATATATATATAATATAGATTATATATATATATATATATTATATATATATATATATTATATATATATATATTAGATATATATATATTATATAATATTATATAAAATATTATACTATATATATATGATATATATATAATATATATATTATATTATTATATACGTATATACCACTATATAGTCCACAATTGTGGACTATTTCCACAGGAAATTTCGAAAATTCTATTATTATGTTCGAACTTATGTAAAAATTGCGTAAGCAAAGATTTTTTACATACAGCTCCGACGAATATTGTATTATAAAGCCCGATCTCGTTAAGATACTCAGTCAGAAAAATTAATCAGAAGAAATAGCAGACTTACTTGAATATACTCTCTCCTGAACTCCATCCTCCAAACTTCAAATTACAAGAAAACGCAACTTTTTCAGCAAGGGAGTCAAAATTCAGAAAAAGGCTGCTAGTCCGAATCTCGATCATCAAGAATTCCGAAAAAAGAATTCGACAAGGGAGTCAAATTCAAGGAAAGGCCGTGGTGACTGCTCATTCTACTTAGGAAGAAAGAGTATCTCAACAGAAGGGTACTTTTGTTATTAATGTTGAATAAATACATTATTTAAAAAATGGATTTTTAAATTACTATCATTAACTTATATAGGGCCTTTCTCTCAAAAGAAACCACCAACTTAGCAAGTACTTCCCTATATATATATATATATAACTAATACTATATATATATTATATATATATATATACTTATATATATTATATATATATATAAATCTATATATTTATACGTTATATATATATATATATATATATATATATATAATATATATATATATCTCAATTATATATATATATATATATACTTTAATATTTTATATATATATATACATATATATATACATATATATATATATAATATATATATACTATATATACTATATACTATATAGTCATTAACAATATATATAATATACTATATAATAATATATATATATATATATATATATATTGAAATTGTTTATTATTTTACCATTTTTATTGTAGGAGCTTTTTATTAATCTGCTTGTACGAATATAATTAGCTACATATCACCTTCTTCAGGCATTTCTTTAATAATAACTTAATACGAGATATGAAAGAAGAGCATACATTTACTAAAAGTACATTTTACTTCGTTAATAATCGGCAATACGATTAAGATGAGTGATAATTGCAATCAACTATATTTCCTTCACTCATTTCTCTCACCCCTATTTCGTATGGAGAGAAATTAGAGGTAATAATTATATTAATCATTATTTTCATCTCTGGTTTCTTTCAACGCATCGAAGTATTTTTTCAACTGTAGCTTTGCTTTCAAATAAAATTAGCTAAAATTATCATAGAGGTATATTAAGAGTGAAAAACTGCTCGTTAGGTCAGTCAAATTTGAATTCTTAAATTTTCTGGCCACTTATAACATGTTGAAAGAAATTACTACATTTTTTTAATTTTTGGTTCGGGCCACTTACAACATGCTGAAAGAAATTACTACATTTTCTATTTTTTGATAATTTAAATATTATACAAGCAACGTCGCTACTCTCCTCTAAAACGCAAGCGTTCAGGCTTGCCTGGGGACGAGCAGAGGTCGGCAAAGTTGTTTTTTTACGTGTTGTTTAATCACCGCACAAAATGGTTGAAAAATTAATATTAATAGAATACAGATATAAATAATAATAATAATAATAATAATAATAATAATAATAATAATAATAATAATAATAATAATAATAATAATAATAATAATAATAATAATAATAATAATAATAATAATAATAGCTTAAATTTTATTATAAACTGTTAATTTATTTGTGAAGCTCTAAATTAATTATTGTGTATATTTTTGTCTCATTATAGAGTTCATTCAAACTAATATGAAGCGAAAGATTTTTTGTTCAATATGAAAAACTTGGAAAAAAAAAAAAAGTTCCATTATTCGTTACTTAAGTAAATTCATAAAAGGTTTACAAAATATTTAAATAAAAGGAAAGGAGTAAAAATGCAAAATTATCATTGGCTAATTAAGATATTACTGCAAATGCCAAATTCAAGCAAAAGATGTTTTGAAGAAAATTCATCCTTTTATCTTTTTTTAAATTAAAGATGTGAAGAAAATTCATCCTTTTACCTTTTTTTAAATTTAAGATGTTGTGAAGAAAATTCATCATTTAACCTTTTTTTAAATTAAAGATGTTGTGAAGAAAATTCATCCTTTTACTTTTTTTTAAACTAAAAATGTTGTGAAAAAAATTCATTCTCCTACCTTTTTTTCTTAATTAACTTAAGATGTTGTGAAGAAAATTCATTCTTTTACCTTTTTTTTAAACTAAAGATGTTGCGAAGAAAAATTCATCCTTTTACCTATTTTAAATTATAGATGTTGTGAAGAAAATTCATCCTTTTAACTTTTTTTTAATTAAAGATGTGATGAAAATTCATCCTTTTAGATTTTTTTAAGCTTTAGATGTTGTGAAGAAAATTCATCCCTTTTACATTTTTTAAACTAAATATGTTGTGAAGAAAATTCATCCTTTTACCTATCTAAACTAAAGATGTTATGAGGAAAATTCATAATTTTACCCTTTCCTTAAACTATATACTGTATTTCAGATTATAATTTTTAAATTTATCAAAATAAATTAATGCGGTGTGACTGGGGGTATATTTCTCTCTCCCCACTTACAAGCATTTGTGATATTTCGTTACTCAACCTTAAGGCTTGTTCAAGGACTCCTTTAATCGTAAAAAAATATTGAAGGTCCTAAAGAGATATTCTTTGCGTGAGATATTACATGTTGTCTCTTTTGATACATGTCCTATTAGAAATGAAATAGTTTTTAAAATATTTATTTCCTATATATGTCATTAAGATAAAACAATCATAAACCAATTAAAACGATCACAAGTTAACACAAGCAATATATTTTTAATAAAAAGTACTCGTTTTCCCAAAAATAAATTAATAGGAAAGTTTTAAATCTGAAAAATTTTCAGAGAACTTATAATATATCTGATGCATTCAAATAAACAGCAGGAGTACTGTATTTTTGGGATCACACCTGAATTCTTCTAGCAAAATTGTGGTGGAGTGAGCGAAAGGCACGAAAAGAGCTTTCATCAAGACATTTCGGTGATGAAGCAGAAGTACAAAGGAAAATGGAGCGATTGTGCTTGATGATTTTTGCTGGATGTTTAAATGCAATGCCAATGAAAAAGAATACTAATGACAGGCCAAAATGAGACACCGCTTTATTGTACATATAATTTCGAAAGCATGATATCTCGAAATTCTCTTCTACATAACATTCAGTCATTCATGATTTTCCGACCAGTTATATCACGGAGGTTCAATGGGCCAAATTGGATAACCAGAGC
>JABUQX010028639.1:0-10000 GCA_015478945.1 Trachelipus rathkii | reverse complement strand
GAGTTTTACATGAGACGTATGATTGTTAAACTGTGTTAATGTATAGTAGGTTGAGACAAATAGCTTGGAAATAGAGGAATATAGTTCTAAAGTACAATGGTTCAGATGGACAATCTTAAAGGGCGTGTTAGGTGTCAGAAGAATTGATTTAAAATGAGGAACAGAACGTACTAGATAGTTGTTTGTGTGAACGAAAGGGCGTAAATGAGAGGAACAAATAAAAGGTTACGTTGAGATGGTATTGATCATGTTGGAAAGGATGGATGATAGTCGTTCGGTTTAAGCGGATGTATATGGTGAGTGTGCTTCGGGAATTCGAACGGAAAATGGAACAAAAGAAAAAAAGATAGAAAAAATAATATAGAAGAGAGAAGAAAAAGAATAAAGAAAATGACTGGAGGAGAGAAATGTGAGTTTTGGCAAAAGAGAAAGAAAAAGAAGAAATAGAAAAAAAAAAAAAAAAAAAAAAAATATACAAGAGTGAAATGGCGTATTTTGTCAGGGGGTTTGATTGTGGCCCACCTGGGAAAAGGGATGAGATATAAAAAAAAATACAAAATATGAAGAACAAAGTGGAAGACGATGATAAAAAAGACAGATAAGACAGAATAAGAGATAGAAAGAAACATAATAAGAGAGTAATTTAATAACTAAATAGAACACGAAAAAAGAAATAAATACACTAAAAAGGTAATAAAAAGATGAAGGCGGTAAAGGCTGGGACTATTCATTAAATCGACTTTGTCAGATACCTATCTTACACAATTTTTTCTAGCTATCCAGCCGCATGTTGCGCACCTTACCCCCAGTCTTGGGAGAGAAGGTAGGTGATGATGGTGATGACGATGATGATGGTGATGATGATGATGATGATTAATGATGATGATGGATTGATGATGATGATTGATGATGATGATTGATGATGATGATGATGATGATGATTATATTATTATTATTATTATGATGTAATTTTCCACATTAGTAAGAAGTTAACTTTGGAATACGAAACTGGCGTACAAAGAAGGGTTCTCTTCAGCAATTACCATTTTCTTTCGTCATCATGAAGTGTAACTATTTCAGCGAGTTTGAAGTCTATTGATAAACATTAAGATATGGAATATCAAGCCGTTTTTGAATTGCCTTCAACTCATTTTCATTTTCATTTCAGATTCATCTCAAGATATTTTTATATAAACTCTTTATCAGAATCTCGACAGATAATATCCGCGAACAATTCCGCAGGGCAAAGATCGGAACGGATTCTTTAATAATCGTGCGAATGCTCCGTGGAATGCCGGATGCGAATGTTACCGATGCATCAACTAAGTATATATATATATATTTATATATTATATATATATATTATATATATATATAATATATATAATATATATAATATTATATATATATATATATATATATATATTATATATATATATTATATATATATATATTTTTTATATTTAGATTTTGTTTATATATATCTATTATAAATATATATATATGATTATATATAATATATATACTATATACATATATATATATATATATATATAGTATTATATATATATATATATATATATATTATAAATATCGATATTACATAAGTTTATATATATAAAACTAAGATATGTACAAAAATACTGATATTACACTGAAAAAATTATTTATTTGCATAGACCAAAAAGTGATTGTCACAACGAAACTTTTTTGTCAATATAGCACCACACGAATTATGGTTAACATAACCAAGCTGTTTTTGTTACCATAAACGAAATAGGTGTGTAACCGTGACCAAAAAATTGGTAATAGTAACCAAATATTTCTTACACTAACGAACATTTAGTCAATTTATTTGGTTGTGATTATCAAATCATCATCAACAAAACTGAAATTAGTTACAAGGACCACAAAACTTTAGTTGCATCAACAACACTATTGATTCTCACAATCAAAATTTATTTGTAATAACCTGTTTGATTTATTTATCATGATCAAATATTTTGTTCGGTTAACCAAAACATTTATTAGCAATCAAAGTGGGAATTTGGAATTTGGCAATTGCAACTGAATTTTGGTTAGATTTACTAAATAATTATTTTTAGTTACATAATGTATAGTTATAACTGCAAAAGTTTCGTTGGATTTACTAAATATTTATTTGTTTGTGCTAGAATTTGGTCACTAGGACAAAGGATTGTGATTCGGTTAACCAAAACATTTATTAGGAATCAAAGTGGGAATTTGGAATTTGGCAATTGCAACTGAATTTTGGTTAGATTTACTAATTAATTATTTTTAGTTACATAAAGTTTAGTTATAACTGCAAAAGTTTCGTTAGATTTACTAAATATTTATTTGTTTGTGCTAGAATTTGGTCACTAGGACAAAAGATTTTGATTCGGTTAACCAAAACATTTATTAGGAATCTAAGTGGGAATATTGGTTACCTTAGCAACAAATATGGTTAGATTTACTAAATAATGTTTAGTTACAACAGCAATATTTTCGTTGGATTTACTACATATTTATTTCCATTTGAGCTAGAATTTGGCTACTAGAACAAAAGATTTGTAACTATAGCATTCTTATATTAGTTGCAACAAATATATTACTGTACTCTACAGTAAACTTTGTTGATTTGATTTATTTATGATCATCATATTTTATTTATCCACTGTAAATATTTGGTCAAAGCGAAATACTGATTTAGTTAGGAAAATTAAACTCTGTAGGTATAATGGAGAATTCACTTGCCAAAAGTTAAATTAATAGGAAAAATTAACGGTACAAATAACTATAATCTGCTGAATCACCAAATCTATTTTCCTTTATATTTACATTTTAAATAGTGATTAAATTTTTACAATTAATTTTATCACAAAGAAAATCTCAGATCAATCGATACTGAACACCTGAGCTTTTCTTTATAATAAAATTCTATATAAAAATGAGCTCTTCAGTAGGTTAATATCACAAAAAAAATGTGTTTCATATTAAAGTTATTTGTACCGTTAACTATTCCGATTAAATTAAAAAGTTTTAGCCTGTGAATTTTCCATTAAACTTACAAATTGTAATTATCGTTAACTAATCAGTTTTCAAAACCAAATATTAACAACTGATAAAGAAAATATGATCTTCATAAATAAAATACAATGCTTGTGCAATTTTTTATATTTTTTTTGTAAGGAATAATCGTAATTGAAATTACAGATTTTAAATTACTAATTATCACAATTAAGTAAATCAGAGTTAAGTTAATTTTACATTTACCTTTTCAGATATTTGAAATAAATTTTATGTAACAAAATATACATTGCTTACAAATTATAATTAGAGCAAAGAAAGTACTTCAATGCTCAAGTGTTAACATAATTGGCAACAGAGGATGAAAAAAAAACAGGTGCAAATGATTTATATAATAGAAACGAAAATAAAGACTACAGAACATTTTTTAACTGAATATAATAATAATAATAATAATAATCATAATAATAATAATAATCATAAAGAATAATAATCATAAAGAATAATAATAATCATAATAATAAAGTATTTATCATATATTAAAGATTCCACTTAAAAATTTTTTACCACCAATAAAATTCAACTTATAGGAGTTATAATCGACACACTCGGAAAGACATGATAGTGATAGACTTTTATTTTCGGGTTTCTCAATTTCATAAGCATGAAAATGAGTGTTAAATTCAAGCGTTCTGTATGGCTTACCACAAAATATTAAACGGGGAGGATCATAAACAAAAATGTAAATTATTTCAAAAAATATTGGCATATCATCTTTAAGTGCATTAAACAAAAAATATTTTGATTTATAGGTACGGCCATTAAAAATAACACGACGATAAGCATTAAACCTTTCCCCATAAGTTGATAAACTTGCATTAAGACGTACTATTTCAGGAAAATCCATTACATTTATTTTTTCTCCACAGACAAGAGTATCATCCAAACATCTGTTGGAAATTAAACGATAAGAAAATTTTAATTGATATTTAGTAGCAATTGTTTTAAGTAGATTTCTTCTACACTGACTAGTATTACTAATTAATTTCAACTCTCTATGTTTCGCTTCAAATCTCATACACCATAAATTAATAAGAGGACCATATTCACAAACCATCCGCGGATAGTGCACCATAAAATGATGTTTAGGCTTTAAATTAGAATCTGAAAATAAATTTAAATACATTTCATGATGTTCTGAAATAAGAGTAGACAGTAAAACATGAATTCCCTTTTGAAGTGTGCTTGAAAATAAAATATCTAAAATTTGTCTAAGTATCAAATACAATTGCCAATGTTTGTCACTGCATGGTATATAACTTCCTATAAGGTAAGGAAATATATTTACAAAGGAAATCATTTCCGATGCAGAAAAACCTAATGAATCTTTGACTAAATTTTCGTGTTTTATGCAAGGTACTGCAGCTTCATTTTCTCCGTAACTGTAAAAACGAATCCTATTATTTAAAGTTTCAAGTGAAAAAATATTTACATTTACATAAAAAAGTATGATTTTACTCAAATCAAAATTACAAACACCCTCAGTTATATCGTGCATTAAATCACCAATAACATTGTCCAATATATGAAAATTTGAAACTTTATTAAAAATGCATTCAGATCTTATACCAGTTTCTGAAGGCGTATTTAATAATACCTCTCTTTCATATTCATCTTTCCTCCTCAGTAATAAAATGTCTTCCGTCATTTGTCTTTGCAAGATTTCCTTACTCGCTTTACAATGCCTACAGTAATAATTCGCATTAAAACTTTGAACAAACCCTCCAATTGTATTCATAGCTAAATTATCACCAATAAGTGATATCAGTTGAAAATAAATTTTAAAGTTTCCATTACCGATTTTCACTTCAATACCTTCTGCTTGCAAATAATTTAAATCTTTTATCATCTTGTTGAAAATAATTTCGTTATCAAACATTCGCATATCTGATGAATAAGATAACATTAATAAAAAAATATTTTCTAATCGCGATTGAAACTCTTTAGGAAAACATCGAACAGAAAAGTAAAATGCTCCTATTTTGTTCTTACCAGCATGTGAACCCAATGGATTGCCACATTCAAAATCATCATAGTAAAGAAGGAGTGGAAAAATTCTTCTTCCTGGGTAATTTAATTTACTAGTGGCCATATTCCCATTACTAATATCATTTAAAAGTACAGACTCTGAACAAGAATCCATGTATTTACATGCAATATCATAAACGTTGTCCATCGAGAACAAACATTTTAAGGTATCGATAATAGGAATATAACAAATACGAATGGGAACTTTTTCTATGACTGTTTTAAGTTTATATTTCTTCAGTTTGGTTTTATATCCTATCGTTATAAGCTGAGGATCAACATACACCTCTTTTTTACGTAGATACTTTAAAGTTAAAAATTCAGTACGAAATACTGAAAATGGATTTTGAACGCTATTAAAAACCTGTTCTAGAGCATGCGAGTCCATATCACGAAAAGTAGAAAGAATTTTGTGTTTAAGCAAGGGCAAGAATGATGAATTAAAAATTAAATTCTCAGCTTGGAATATTTCCTCTCTAATTTTCTTTCTTGATGCAAAATCATTATGAAATTTTTGAGAGACAAATTGCAGAATTTCTTCCTCGAATTTACTTTGTAGGGCTGAAACATCATATTCTAAAAAAGAGACTTGACATTCGTCTTTCATTTCTAAAGGATGAGAAAATTTATCATTAGATAGATTAATATTTTGACGTATTAAAGTAGATTGAATAATGTTACTGGAAGCACCGCTTGAAGACTCTAAAAGATTATCATTATTAGAACTAATAAAATCATTTTGTGAATTTTGTTTTGTTTTTTTGTAATTTTGATTAGAGTTTATAACTTTTAAATTGGAAAGATGTTTTTTCAAATGTCTTTTAAAGGGCCATTTTAAACAAAATTGCTTTTGGCAATTACCTTGCCCACATATAAATTTACTTTGAGAATACTGCTCTGGGTGAAAAACTTGCAAATGTAATATCAAACTAGAATCACTAGGTACTTTTCTCTTACAATAAAAGCAAACAAAACTAAATTTAGCAATTTCCATTTTCTAACTATAAATTTTAAGGTTATCAAAATTTTAATCCGAAATTTCGTCAGTATTATATGATGTTATATCTGAAATTAATTCGCACACATCAGAAACTGTCTTATCCCACTCAGTTGTAATTTCAAAAAAGAACTTCTGTATAAATAACCAAACACTTTCAGATTCCATAGGGTATTGAAGGTGGAAAACATGAAAAGCTTTAAAGCAGTTTTCAATTGCATTTAAGGGTGAATCAAATCTGTATAGCACTTTATTCATAACCACGTAGTAATGCACTGCATTCAGAAGATCTTCTCCCTCAATAATTACAAATGGCTGCATGTGTAATGACATCTCCCCAAGCTTTTCCTGTCTTCGAGAAATGATGTTAGGAATATCATCTGCAATCTGAAAAAGAAATGCATTAATATTAGAATGGAATAAATCATAATACTAATATCCTCAGCATTCTGAAAAAGAAATGCATTATTAAAATGGAATAAATCATAAAATTAACATTTTAACTTTTTAAGGGATATTGTGAGTAATAAAAGTAAAAAGGGAATATATTTTTAATTTAGTAAAAAGTATAATATAAAACTAAATAATAAAATTACCAGAGCATGAATCATGAAAGCCTCTTGCATGTCACCTTTCGAAGGTTTCCAATTTGTATTCTTTTTGGATGGAAGTGCGACTTTTTTGGGTTTTAGCAGCAGGGGTAATAAATACAGAAGAACAGCATCTTCTCCTATAAAGGGAAATTTTGAAAGAAAAAAATATAGCTGGATTTTACAAATTTGGTTTAAAAAACTTTGGCTATTTAAACAAAAATATCAATCCTCGAAATAACATAAGCAATAACACTGCCTAAATACGTACTGGAAAAATTACCATTACAATTATCAAATCCAACTTTATAACTACATTAACTTCTTACAATTTCCCCTTTTTATATAAATAAATTTCTACTTTATTCAAAATATTCCTTTAACTTAAATGCCAGATATTATCAATTCATTATGTAAATATTAGCACGAGATGTCAGTCACGATTAAAGAAATCAAAACTGTTAAATCCCCATTTTATTATACGAGCCCAATTTCCACTATAATTTAAAAAAATTGTTTGATAAAAGATTCCAACTACAACCTCATCTCTGAATAAAAAAAATGGGATGTCTATTCCTACTAAAAACCGAGTGCCACTGAAGGAGACTTACACCCATTCCTAAAATTATGCCACTAAAAACGACTTGAACCTTTTCTTATAACTTATATTTGAAATGAAAACATTTGCGTACATATATTTGATTTCATAGCTATAAAATAAAAATAATGGTGGAGTGAAAAACCCATTCAAAAATACTATGATAAAATTATTTACACATGTAAATATGACCATTACTTCATACTTAATGATTAATTACTAATTTGAAATACGTAATAACACATGCAGGCATTAATGATAATACAAATAAACAGAAAACTACTAACCTTTTGAACCTTCAGGGTGAATATTTTTCAAAAGGTTGATCCATGTTTTATGTTTGATTCTGTTCATCATTAAGTGTTTAATACTCTCTTTATTCAAATTCCATTTGAGATAAAATTTAGATGATGTTCCAAACATAGTTATAAAATCAATACTTATCTATAATATATATTTTATATATATAATATATATATTATATAAATATAATATATATATATATTATATGGATATATATATATTAAATATATAATATATATAAATAATATATATATTATTATATATTATATATTATTATTATTTATTATTATTATTATTATTATCTCCTCTCTCCAGAATGAGGGTAAAGGTGGTAACATGCACCGGAAACAGGAAAGTAATAGAAGAACATGACACATCGAAAAAGAAAGCGCAGCCTTACCGCCCTCTCAATATCAATTAGCGGGAACCCGTCGCCGTCAGAAAATCCACCCTAGAGCTTCATGGGACCGGGACGGACCCTCACACTAATACTATGTAAATCGTCAGGTGCAGGGTTCATCCCTTGACCCAGGTGGCCACAGCCACGCCCCTCACAACCCCCGCCCATTCATTCATATCAACACCCATTCTCTACGCCTCTACCAAAACTCACATTTCTTTCCTCCAGGTGCATTCCTTCACGCAATCCATCACATTTTTTCCGGTCTCCAGCCGGCTCGATTCCCACACACTCGCCACTAGTACATTACCTTAACAAACCGACTAATCATCATCCTTATCCACATGACCAACCACTCACATACTTTCATTTAATTTTCTTACTCTTACCCCTTTCTTCACCACCACATCTCTCTACTAATCACGTTATTCCTCTCTTTTATCAATTCTTTCACACCAAAAACCCCTAAGTTGTCATCTGGTGAACACGTCTGAACTTAGATATATACCTCTTATTCCAGACCATAGTCTCACTACTATTAACACAACACCAGTAACAACATACCCTCATGTAAGCCCTAGCGCACTCTAGACTTAGTCCTTCACATCCACACGATTTAATTTGCACCAGCCACCTTCTACCATTCACAAACTTTCCTACTACACTCCTGCACTCATCCGTTCCTTTTTCACTCCAACATATATCCGTAAATATTTAAACTCAGCGACACCTGCTCCAGCTGCTCACCATCTAAACATAACTTCACACCGAGGACTATCCTTCACTCACAACCATGTAACCTTGCATTTTATCTATGGTTACACTTTCAATACCATTTCCATTTTACAACACCTACCAAATCTCTCTACCAATACTCTTCAAATTCTCTTCAGATTCACCACACAAAACCGCAATCATACCGCATATATAGGCTAGGGCACCCCTCCACTCACTCAATTCTCACCATCATTCTGACACCATTTCCTGCAACCCCCATCTCTAATTCTTTCATAACCCCATCCCATATACAAATTAAATAACAAGGAGACATAACAAACCAATCCTGCCTCACTCCACTATAATAATATAAAACCAATCACTTTTGACAAAATTTATTCTTACACAGCCTCACTATCTTCATAGATACTTTTGGATTCCATCAGAAGCCTACCACCAACAGCATATATTATAACCCTTGCCATAGAGCTTCCCTATAATCCTATCATACCGCCTGTTGCAAGATCATAAAACCTTAATACAATTTATTCTTTTCTCGACGTCGGTCAAGTTTATTACTCAGCTAATTGTTTTCATACGAATAAGTAAAGATTTGCAATATTCTCTACACATTCACTCTATACATAATACGTGAAATGACCTTGTTCCTTTTCACAATCAGTCCATCAGTCACTCGCACGCACTCTTTCGACTAAAATACCTGCATATATCTTCCCTACACACTCAATAACTAATTCCCCTATATTCCTACATTCCCTTATCTCCCTTCCCTTATATAGCGGTACTATGTACTTGCTCTCCTCCAATCTCGGACTACACCCTCCATAAACGCTTGATTAACAACTTCCAAATTCCAGTCAATCACTATTCTCGCCTCCGTATCTTGATCATTTCAACACCAGTAATTATCGATACCTGTAGATTACATTCTTCAACTTTCTCACTCTACCCATTACTTCCTCCTTGCTAATAACCATCCCCAAAATACCTATTCCATTCTTGCCCCATTCAACCCAGCATACATTCACTATCACCTCTTCATTACATTGAATATTATACAGCATTCGTCAAAGTGTTCTATTCACACTCTCCTCACCTCCTTCATCATCACAAAACACCATCCCTATCTTTATTCTACCCATGTCCCCTTATTCTCATTCTTAAACCTTTCGCGCTTCTTCCAGAAAAGCTTCCTAATCCCCTTGTAAGTCCTCATTCATCCTCCGTCCAAAACTGCTTCATGTTCAATCTCTCCC
>JABUQX010028638.1:7500-22754 GCA_015478945.1 Trachelipus rathkii | reverse complement strand
TGGGGGGTATTTGGCTTCTCTTTTTTGTACGTCATCAAAGTTTTTCAAGGTAATTATACTTCGCTACTAGCTTTTTAGGTATATATATTTAATGTATTCCTTTAATTCATATTTCAAACTTCTTTTTTTCACTTGGTTAGCAGAGCGGTAAGTTGGAAAATGGGGGGATGAATAACTAAATAGTAGGGTAAAATTAAGGAGTGACTAGTGATTGTAAGAGAAACGGGTAGTCAGACGGTTTTGATGGTATGATAGAAGCTATTTGTTAACTGGAGTAGAAAGGAATACTTTGTTCGCTAATGGTAAAGATGGTGAAGAGGTAAAATATCCTGCAATTGAGATTAGAATGGCACTAAAATGGAATGGTCGATGTGTGCAGGTGAATATATATATCATGTGAATCCTATAATACCTTTTGGGTTCGAAAAGAGGAGTTAAGAAAATAGAGAAATTAGATAGTCTTTATGAGGGAGAGAAAGCAGAATGGATAAATTAAGAAAAAAAAAAAAAAAACTATGCAGTTTTTTGGGGAGAATAAATGGAGAAAGGAGGGTTAAAGAATAATAGATAGATATGAAAGTGCACGCTGCCTGAGTGTTGATCACCGTTGGTTAGAGGAAAAGAGAGTGATGAAATGAATAGGAACCATGTGCTGTATGATTGCAAACTGCAATAAAATGATACATTTAGTATCGGGTGCTCATCGCTAAACGGATGTAAATTGCCACTTATTCTATAAACAAAGTACTTAGGAACATTTTCAAGAAACATATAAGATAAGCTTTGAAAAACAAGACCTGACTCAATGAAGAAGAGAAAGAAATTTTATAAAGAGGGAAGTTGGAAATTGCAGTAGTGAACTTCAAATTGTTATATCATTGTGGTCATTAGGGACACGATGTATAAGTATTGTTAAGGAGAAAGTGAAGTCTGCTGTTTCGTTGGGCAAAATGTCATTTCAACTGGCGAATGTGGGCATCGTCAGATTGGTCCAAAAATAGGATAATAAAATAAAGAAGCAGAAGTGGGGACGACAGGTTAATGGAATAACAATGAAAGAGAAGATCAGTATATAGATCTAGAGGTAATAAATGGAATACCAGCCCTAAGGGCACAAGATCATAGCCAAATTTATTGAACGAGAGAAATAGAAAATCTGAAAAAAGAATAAATCCAATAGAAGATTTTAATTGGACACTCATTTGAGAATTAATATATAATATTTATTAATAAATATTTTATCATTAAGGATAAAAAGGATTGAATAATTATTTAGCAACTCGAAATTAATTGAGGGAGATGTTCCTTGTTGATTTAAGTTCGGTGGAATCAATGGTTGTGAATATGGGTTTATTGTAATGGATATAGAAAAGAAAAAAGTTTATTTAAGGAACTTTGATAATATTGAAATGAAATGTAATTAAGATAAAAAAAAAAAAATCATTTAAGAATAGAGCTTTGAGACAAAAAGTTAACACAATTTGGATTGCGAAGGATTGGATGGAGGATAACGACAAATGCAGAAAAGGATTAGCAAAACTTCATCTGCAGTTGCAATATGATATGGAACCTAGTTGAAAACAGCTGTATGAAAGAAGGTTTGTTTTAAAAAAAAATGGAAAAAATAAAAGAAGAATTAGAAAAAATTTACAGTAATTGTTAGGTGTATTATTAAAGGTATATAAAAAAAGCCAGCTAAACCAGTAGTGGGATTCCTATGACCTTCAAATTTAATGAGATGGTGTCATTAGATTTAGGAGAATGTGAAGGAAAAAGGTTTCTGGTTATGGTGGACATGGCAGCCAGCTATGTAAGATCTATGTGGATAAGGAACAAACAACCTGAGGAGATAGTAAGAAATATAATGAAAAATTGGATTAGCATATTTGGAGTACCAGATAAATTCAAATCTGACAAAGGACTAGAATTTAAGAACGAAGAGTTCAAAAAATGTTTTGGGATAAAAATAAAAAGGACAGCTGCAGAAATTCCTTGGAGTAATGGAAAATGGGAGAAAATGGTAGGATGAATTAAGGATGGAATAAGAAAATTGATGGAAGAAGACCTTTCAGATTGGGATGTAGATATGTCTCTGAACTGTATCAGTAAAGAATAGCTTACTGATAAATCAATTAGCGTTTGGGAGAAACATCAATTTGACTAACTTGACAGGAAACAAAATTAACAGAATTAAACATAAAGGACATAGAAGTAAAATTTTAGAGGAAAATCTCATAGCAATGAGAAAAGCTAAAGCTTTACACATTCAACAATCAGAAGATTGTCTAAAAAGAGCTTTAATTAAAAAGGTAAGAGATCATAAAATAGAAGAAGAAATAATAGGAGATAAAATATTGTAAGAGAGAAAATAAAAAGATGGAGAGGACCAGGAAAGATCATTGGAACAGATGGAAAAGCTGTAATATTGAAGCGCGGAGGGACACAGAGAGATTGCTAGAGTACACATTACCAGAATAACTCAAGCTAAGGAAATTATAAATAAAAAAGTTTATGAGAAGAACAATAATGAGGAGGAAGGAGAGAGAACGAAGATAGAGAAGATAGAATTGTGAGTAGTACTTATTATAGAAAATCAGAGGAAGAAGTTGAAAAACAAAAAGAAGACAAAGATGTTGAAGGTAAAGATGTAGAAGTGGATGAAGAGACCGAAAGAGTTGAAGAAGAACATAGTCAACAGGTAGAGAAAGAAACCAAAGAAAATGATGAAGTAGAAATTGAAGAACAAATACCATTAGTTAAAAAAGGAGAAAGATGGAAAATGGTAAATAAAAACACTTTAGAAAAGTTAAAAAGTCAAAATATTAAGTAGAGCGGGTAAAGCAACAGGTAATAAATGGAGGGATAGCTAAAACATAAAAAATGTAGACAATGGAGAGGTCAAGTGGATTGATCTTCATGAACACAAAGTTTGAAAGAATACCTGAAATTGAAGAAACACTTCTAATTAATTGTGATGGAGAAGAGGTCTTAAGAGCTAAAATTAAAGAGTTAGATAGCTGGAAAGATAATAGTATGTACGAAAAGGTTAAGAGATAAGGACAAAAATTATTATCCACTAGATGAATTGTTACGGTAAAAATAAAGAAAGGTAAAAACATATGTAAAGCCAGATTAGTAGCAAGGGGATTTGAGGAACAAAAGGGTGAGAACATGAATGTAGCAATGACATGTTTTGCCGAAGTTCTAAAAATAATTCAGGCAATCATAAATTACTATCAATGGGAATGTAAAACCATTGATATTAAAACCGCTTATTTGCAAGATAAACATATAGGAAGAAATGTCTATTTAAAACCACCTAGAGAATCAAAGAAACAAGGTGTTTGGAAATTCAAGAAAACCGTATATGATTTAAGAAACGCTGCTAGAGCTTGGTACTACAGTATATCTGAGATATACAGGACATAGAAAGTGTTAAGTGTAAACTGAAACCTACAATATTCTATTAGAACAGGGGAGATAAACTGAAAGGCATCATATGTACTCATGTTAATGATTTTTGTTATGGAGGAGACGAAGAATTTCATGAAGATGTAATAAAAAAATTAAAAGACAGTGACTAACCGCAAATAGAATGATTGGTTCACCACAAAATCCACAATTATACTACTCACCCACGATAGAAAACAATCCAACACCCACCTACGAATATACCTAGCAAACAGTAGGCTTCCTTTTAACAAAAAAAAACTCACCATCCTAGATTTAACATTCGATACCCACATGACATTCAATCCACACATTAACAATATCACTTCAAGAATCTCAACTCAGAGCACTGAAGATCCTCTGGCACAGACTTTGGCAAACAAAGAAATTCTTGCAATAGTTTACATACAATACATCAGCTCCCAATTAAACTACACATCACCTGCATAGGTTTCCATACTCTCACAATCCATCATAAATAAACTAGAATTCATTCAAAACAAGGACTGAATAATTAGGGGCTGCCATCACACTACACCCATTCATCACCTATTATTCAAAATAAAAATACTCCCCATAAAAGAGTACTTAGAAATATTGGTTGTCAACTATATAGTAAATCTCTTTCTATAGGTCACCCTCTACACCAGCCTCCACACAAAGAACAAAACCACATTAGCATCATAATATTCAAACATCTACAACACTCTTCCCTCCACCTTAGACATATCCATACACAGATAACCCAGAGTAATCTTGGCATACCAAACCAGAACCATATTTCAAAAACGACCACCAGAAATCTCAACCACAGAACATACCTTAAACCGCAGAACGTGTACAGCACTGTCCAGACTCGGCTCTGGTTATCGCCACTCCCTTTGAGAATACAGGTCCAGAATTAATAAAGCACCCTTCCCCATTATCAAAAATGTTCCTCTCCAACAACGGATCACACAAGAAACCTACTACCACCGGACCCTTATCAACACTGAACGCATTCACTGTTACTTCTCTGGAGGACCTTTGGCTTGAGACTGCAAAGGTGTCAAAATTCCTTGGTTCCGCATTCTTTGATACACTTCACACTCATTTTTCTATATTGCGATGTTAGCTGTACAAGTTCCATTACAGAAACAATGGAGTCAATGTAGTGACAATGTCCTTCCCTATTTCTATATCCTTTCCCAAAAGAGGTCTTATTTTCCTCCATTCCACCAGCAATTGGAACACATTTATAGTCCTAACTACTACCATGATTACCCATAGTTTATCCATTTGCATTATCCTATATTTATTGTTTCGGTCTAACTCACAAGACATTTATTTTTCTTAGTTTTATTTCACCCAGGATTTATAAAATATACAATTCAATAAAGGCAATGTAATTTTAAACATACCTACTAGCATATATATCCAAGACTCCAGCCTTATGTCCAGTGCGTTTAACATGTGTTTGCAAGCTAGTTATATATAAGGCAAACTTCTGTTGCAGCCGACCAAATCAAGTATCAAGGTCGCGATACATTTGATGAGGCTCTAAGTATGACTTTAGTAGCTAAAAGCTTCTTGTGACATCGTTCACATGAAAATGAATATTCTCTTAAATTTACCATTAAAAAAATGATGGAAAAAAAAAAAAAAAAAAAAAAATAATAATAATAATAATAATAATAATAGTTTTATTTATTTTAACCTAACATAAAACAAAATTTTACAATTTAGAAACTCCTTTTTTAATAAAATAGTATAATTTATGAGAATGTGGGTGTGCAAGCGCGCTTGTAAGGGTTTAATTCCATTTGTTCCTTAAATTTTCAAAAATTTATTTCCCACTGGGTATGACTTCCATAAAATCTCTGAATCCAAATTCAGTTTCATCCAAGATTCGGGAACTAACTACAAAATCCTGTAGTTAACCTACCTGTTTTAAATACTGAAGTTTGGCAAAATACTTTGAAACAGTGTAAGAACTGAAATAGTAAATGCAATCTTTAATAGGACAATGAAATCTTTGTTCAATATGTGGATCCTTTTTCAATTTTTTTTTTATTCTTTCGTGATGATGGAACTGAAAAAAAATGAATAAAAATAATTAGAATAATGATTTGGTTACATTAATCAAAGAACTAAACTTTGAAATTAAATTAGTTTAAGTTGACAAAAATTAATGCAACAGATTCTGAATTTTTTGGTAAACTTCAATTGAAAGTTCTCTCTCTGTGTGGACGTATTATCTTTATATAATAGAAATATCCTTTTGCATTCCCCTTTCATGCTTTCACTTTCACCTCAACAAAAAAGGATTATGAACTACTTCGAATAACATAGAGGTTTGTCCACTATCTTCTAAGTATTAAATTTTCATACAAGTTTGTAGGGTAAAAATCAACTGATGCTTGTATTATCTGTAACTCTTATTTTCAATTGGCGACTGCCATAATCAATTGTATTAAGAGCGTAACTTAATGTACAATATAATAAATTACTGAGTGGGTGTACTAAATGAAATAAAGTGCTAGGTAAACAAATTATTATTTGGCTTATCAACGTCTCCAATTCATGTAAAAACTGGGTATGAGGAGTAATGAATTATCTATTAACCTGAATTCAATTTTAATACACAGATCCTATATTCCCATAATTGGGGGTGAAAAGTTAAATGCACAGGGTTATAAGGAAAGGTATATGAGAACACTTACACATAAGTCTGTTTAAAGTGAGCAAGATGTAGCAAAGTAAATCTGGAGGCAAATATAGCAAGCATTTGTTAATAACCAAAATATATTAAAATAAAAAACTTCGAAACTATACAAATGCAAGATAGCAAAATGTTGACTAGGATCAAAATAGTTTCATAATTAACCAAAATTAATTTTACCTTTATAATTGTTTTCTTAAAACTGTACTACTGTTCTACCACCACAAGGGATAAAATCTGCTGGGAGCTAAAAATATTCTTAATGAAGTGGTCCAAATTCAAAATGTTTACTCTTAATGGAATAAAAAAAAAATTTAAATATGGGTCTAGTTTTCTAGTTTCCATCCGATTTGGGTCAAACAATAGGCATCAGTTTTTAAGTATCTATGAAAACACTCGAATGCAAAAAATAAAAGACATGTTAGTAATTCTTTTTCCTGTCCATGGACGTTGGACATATTCAAAGGTTACGAATTAAATGGTTTTGGTAGCTATGAATAATTATATCTTTTTTCCACAGTTGTAGTACAATAATAATAATCTTATCTTCATCTTCCTTTTTTTTTCCCAAGACTGGGGGTAAGGTGTGGCAAGCATCGGAAAAGAAAAGTAGTAGAAGAATATGACACAATTCGAAAAGAAAGCCCAACCTTACGCCCCTCTATACTATTATGAGAACTCGTGGCAGTCAGAATAATCCACCTAGGGTTCACGGGACCGCGCCGAACCCTCACTATGGCATATCGTCAAGTGTGGGTCAATCCCCTGGCCAGGTGGGCCACAACCATACCCCTCACAAAACTCCGCCATTGACTCCTATTATTATGCACCTTTAGTCTCGCCTCTGCCAAACTCACATTTCTCTCCTTCAGACATTCGTTTACTGACTCAATTCACATTTTCTTCGGTCTCCCAGCCGGTCGATTCCCAACATACTCACCACTATACAATTCCGCTTAAACCAACGCGTACTGTCATGTTCATTCCTTTCCCCCATGACTCAACCATCTCAACCATACTTTTCATTTATTCTCCTCATTTACCCCTTTCTTCACACCACAATACTCCATACGTTCATTTTCAATTTTATCAATTCTTTCACACCTAACACGCCTAAGATTGTCCAATCTGAACACATGAACTTTAGATCTATACCTCTTATTCCATGACCCAGTCTCACTACTATACACAATAACACAGGTAACACATACCCTCATGTAAGACCTAGCACACTCAAGACTTAGTCCCTTTACATCCACAAACGATTTAATTGCACCAGCCCTTCCTGCATCACAACTTTCCTACTACACTCTGCATCATCGTTCCCTTTCATCCAACATATATCCTAAATATTTAACTCAGACACTTGTTCATCTGCTCACCATCGTACATAACCTTCACACCGTGGCTGTCCTCAATAACAACCATAACCTTACTCTTATCTATGTTTACTTTCAAACCCCTCCTTTTGCACACCCTGCCTAATCTCTCTACCAATCCTCTCAAACTCTCTTCAGATTCACCACACAAAACCAAATCATCTGCATATAATATAGGTAGGGCACCCTCCACTCACCTCCATTATTCTAACAACATTTTCTGCCACCCCAATCTCTAATTCTTTCATAATCCCATCCATATACAAATTAATAATAATAATAATAATAATAATAATAATAATAATAATAATAATAATAATAATAATAATAATAATAATAATAATAATAATAATAATTTGCTTACAATCAAAGAAATAGCATATAAAACATTTTTTTTAAACTGCTTTTAAATATAATGCATCGTAAGCTACTTACTTCAATGCTTTAAAAGAAGCAAAAATATAAATAAAAATGTTGAAGAAGTGGAAGATTCTAGTTTAGTTTTCATTTCTTTACTAAAGTAAAAGTAGTTCATAAAGTTCATTGTTCTTTCATACAAAATACAAATATTAATTTAAAATGCTTTGACCTCTTAAAGGAAATTTAACAAATCCATTTAAAAGTGATAGAGTATATGTGGAAAGGCATCCAAGGGATGGCAATTGGAGGCTAAGTCTAGGTGCTTTCATAGACTTGTATGATTTTAAACTGTCTTTTATACTTAAATTTCATATTGTATAGTTCATTTCTGTTAAACTTTACAGCAAATAATTGACATTACAACATAAATGTACATTTTGTTTAAAGTTTACACCTTACAAGCTCTTGTTGTTTATTGGTGAAGGGGAACTCCTCTGGAGACCTCTGGGACCTTTGTCAAAACTTTCTGATTCATGTTCACATGCACCTTGCTAACATAAAATTTCTGTCTGCAGGACAGAGGTGATATAAATATGTGACCGTACATAATAAGTAGCTAATGCCTACAAAGTTGTTTGCTAAGCATTTATAACAAGTCATCTTTACAGTTGATGTTTAAGAAATATAAAGATATGAAGTGTTTGAAGATCATATGCTCAATATAGAGACATGGATGTTAATTGAAGATGTTACTAAATATTTGGGATAAAAAAAAAATGATGATGTTTAGAAATAGCAAGTGAAGCTATATGTCATACTTGAAAAAAAATAAAAATTAATATAACACTATATATCTCAAGACAATTTGAAAATTGACAATACTATACAAATTCACAATACAAAAACTACCTGCGACTCATGAAACCGAAGAACAGACATGCTCTTAAATGTTCTTTGGCAACCACTTATAGTACACTGAATATCAGTCTTTATAGTAGATAATGAACTTTCTTCTGGAACTATATGTACAATGTCGACATTAGAACTGGATTCATTTGTATCTCTTGACATCATAACTGAAAAAAGAAAGCATCAGTACAATTATTTATGTACAGTAAAATAAAAATTTAGGAATGTTACATAAATTTCAGAGGCTAAATAGTCTCTAGACACTATTCCTGTGGAAATTTGTGTAATTTGACTAATAATTTTCTAACAACCATAATGTGGCTTTTAATTTTTTAACAACAAAATAATTATATATGATTAGATAGGAGGAGAGCAAGAGAGAGAGAGAGCGAGAGAGAGGAGAGAGGAGAGAGAGAGAGAGAGAGAGAGAGAGAGAGAGAGAGAGAGAAGAGAGACGAAGAGCAGAGAGAGAGAGAGAAGAGAGAGAGAGAGAGAGAGAGAGATCGAGAGAGAGAGAGAGAGAGAGAAAAAGAGAGGGAGAGAGGAGACAGAGAGAGATGAGAAAGAGAGATGAGGAGGAAATGAAAAAAAAAGAGTGAGAGATAGAGGAGAGAGAGAGAGAGAGAGAGTAGAGAGAGAGAGAGAAGGAGAGTAGGAGAGAGAGAGAGAGATGAGAGAGGAGAGAGAGAGAGAGAGAGAGAGAGAGGAGCGAGAGAGAGAGAGAGAGAGAGAGAGAAGAGAGAGAGAGAGAGAGACGAGAGAGAGATGAGAGAGAGAGAGAGAGAGGAGAGAGAGAGAAAGAGCAGAGAGAGAGAGATGAGAGGAAGAGAGAGAGAGAGAGATGAGAGAAGAAAGAAGAGAGAGAGAGAGCAGCAGAGAGAGAGAGAGAGAGAGAGAGCAGAGAGAGAGAGAGAGAGAGAAGAGAGAGAGAGAGAGAGAGATGAGGAGAGAGAGAGCAGAAGAGAGAGAGAGCAGAGAGGAGAGAGAGAGAAGAAGAGAGAGAGAGAGAGAGAGAGCGACAGAGAGAGAGAGAGAGAGAGAGAGAAGAGAGAGAGAGAAGAGAGAGAGAGAGAGAGCAGAGAGTAGGAGAGAGAGAGAGAGAGAAGAAGAGAGAGAGGAGAGAAGAGAGAGAGAGAGAGGAAAGAGAGAGAGAGAGCAGAGAGAGAGAGACGAGAGAGAGAGAGAGAGAGATTTGAATTCACTTTAATCACATCGAAACAGTGTGATGAAGGCAAGAATTAGTCAGTCAGCGACATAACGATGGGATGACTTGGAATTCCAAATTTCCCGCCATAAGGTTCTCAGTGAAGAGAATATATTATGAATGCTTTTACATAAAAATCAGCCTAAGTATACCATCTGATGAATCACCTCATGAGTTTAATTCGTAGCACACGGCACATTAAACAATCAGCAACTTAAAAGGCTCTCTAACAAACACTCCACCAACAGGCAATGTCTCAAGTGGTTCGACGCCTTTTAGAACTTATCCTGGGTCATTCTAAGTGGCGCGAAAATAATCCACCATACAATTAAATGTCAACTACGACCCTCCTTCTTCGTGCCACAAGGTGGATAGTCTATATGAAGTGGTCTATTGCTTATATGTCACAAAAGCTTCCTCAATGATTTGTTGAATAACTTACAGATTCCATGCTTCAGAAATATAGAAATTGAATTCCTCAAAGAATACATTTTGGTGCTTGAGCTGATTGCCATTTCAGTTGATAGGATACAAAGCGATAAAACTGTTTCTACAGATCTTTGCAACCAACTTTGCAGTAGGAAAAAAAACTTAAAACATTTAGTGACAACTGAACTTTGTCATGCTTATTCACTTCTTTTAACACTAACTTCTGGATTTTGGAATAAATTTGGCAAGTTACTTCGTTGAGAGACATTGAAAAATGATTCTATCCTTGTTACTATGTCTCATCTGAATTTAAATTAAAATGGTTCACTATAAAACCTGAATTCAATATTGAAATCAATAGGAAGAAATACCAAGAAATGTTAATTTCTACTGTTAGGACAGAATCTCAAGTACAGACAGTGCAGTCAGTTGAATTCACTAACGAGGTTATTGGTATGACCTGCAGAGAAGTTATGACAACTTTTTTGAGTATGAAAATTTGCCATCAACATTAGTTGCCTCGCCAGGTAAGGACACACCAGAAATAAAAGTATTGCAATATTTAACAGATAAAGATCATTCTCTGCAGTCGCTGCATAAATACCCATCGTTAAAAAAGTTTTACTTTACAATACTGTACAACTATCTTCAGCACCTGTTGAGAGAGTGTTCAGTTTTGCAGGTCATATTCTCTCCCCCCAAAAAAATAAACTTTCTGATACTATGTTTGAAACCTTTGTTATGCTTAAAGGTGTAATTCAGGATCCTTGGAATATATGCTTTTGCATTACTTTTAAGATTATGGTAAATAAAATCAACCATCAATACTTTTTTTTAATCAAATAATGTTTAGATGGATATGTGACACAGAGAAAATGTAACGATGTTACATGTAACATTAACGCTTTTAGATTTCTAAAATGTAACGATGTAACAGTAATGCAACTCAATTCTTGTCAAGTAATGAGTAAAGCTGAGCAGTTCAATGTAACATGCCAATCTCTGCCTGCAGCAACAGGTTTGACCGTCTTCCAAATGGGAAGGGATCAAAGAGAGCCAATGATAATATTTTGTTTTCTAAAGGAAAGCTGAAGCAGTGCTAATTTTAAACTCTATGATATGATGCCTAGATAAGACTTTCAAAATTTGGATAGAAGATAGAAGGAAACGATTGAGAGTATATTACCCAGGTGCCAGAGTGAGTGATATTGTGGATAGTATAGATAGAGAGAGAGAGAGATTGAGTTTACAAATGTTGATTCAAATGCGATTGTGCATATGGGTACAAATGATATAGGACATGTCAGAAAAATTAATAGCAGATTATAGGAGGTTGATGCAGAAAATGAAAGCTAGTGGAAGAAGGTCCATGATTTCTGGGATTTTACCTAGGTTAGGTGCAGGTCAGGAATGGGGAAGTAGGGCTTTAGGTGTAATGAAAGGGTTAGAAAATTATGTTTTTCAGAAAATATTAGGTTTTTGGATTTGTGAAGAGAATTTCTGGGCAAAGATCTTTTTGCAGTAGACGGAGTTCACTTGAGTCATAAAGGTGTTGAGCTTTTCAGTATCAGTTTGCAGTTTGTTTGGAGACTTGTCTATCAAAAAACTAAGCAAAGTAGGGTGGTGGGCTAAATCTTGATATGAATAATTATAGCAATGGTAACAGTAAAAGTGATGAGATAACTAAAACTAGCATTGTTATAGGCTTAAATAAAGATGATAGCAATAAAAGTAACATCATTTTAAATATCAAATGCTTTTACATAAAAATGAAAGAGATATTTTTTTCCTACTTATCAGATCAACATCATTTTCCAACAACAAATTCTTCAGAAATATATAGATCAACAAAAAAAATTTTCAGGGTATATATATATAGTCAGGCGAGATACATTTTTACTTAGATAATTTTTTTGCATACTCAAAAAAAAAAAAAAAAAAAATTAAATTTAAAAAAAAAAAATGTTTTTTTGAAAATTTGTTTCAAGTTCAACACTAAAACTACTGCATATACAAAACAATGATCTAAAAAAATGTGTATTTCCCCAACTACATAAGCCCTGATAATTTCATCCTGATTGTGTCAACAGAAACAAAATTATCGCAAATTTTCATTTTCAAAACCAAAAAAAGTAGTTTGAAATTTGATCATTGCTGGGATCTGGGGTTAAATAGCAAAACTCTAAACTATACATTTTGTAGGTAATGGACCCATCTATGTATAGTTCGTTTGAAATCATCTCATAAAAAATTGAAGGATGAGTTTCCATACATGTCAAAAACATAGGGGTAATAGTAGTGCAGGGGGGCTTCCCCCCTGATTTTTATAAAAATCACAGGAGAAACTCTAAAAATTTTAATAATGAAGAATAAAAACAAAACAAATGTGCGGTCTCTTTAGGAAAAAGTTACAGCCTCTCAAAGTTATTAAAACTGCCATAGGATTTTCTTATATAAAAAAAAAATATATAAAATCACAGGATATAGCATTTATAGCTACTCTAAAGAAAATAATAGCCTAATCTAGCATAAAAAAAAAAAGAAAATGAAAATGATTTAGGTCTTTAGGAAAAAAAAAGTTACAGCCTCTCAAAGTTAAAAATTTTCTCATAGGCTTTCTTGTAAAAAAAATTAGTGGGCCTTCATGATATACTCTGAAAAAAATAATAATGAAGAATGAAAACGAAAATCGTCACTTTCTTTAGGAAAAAAAGTTACATCCTCTCAAAGTTGTTAAAAATCCCAAAGGATTTTCTTAAAAAAAAAAAAAAAAAAAAAAAAAAAAAAAATTAAATCACAGGATATACTCTAAAAAAATAAGGTCATTGTTACCCAGAGGGTTGTCACCCCCGATTTTTATGAAAATCACAGGACATACTCTAAAAAAATAAGGTAATAGTTCGGTTTGAGGTAATGTTATCAAATATCGATTGTTTTTTCCGATAATTGTAGGTTATCGGATATTGTTGTTACCCATATATAAAATATGGTTTGTTCGAACACGTAAGAGTGACACTGGCTTTGGCAACAAATTTACATTAATAATTTTTCCAAAAAAAAAATATTTCGTAGACGTAGTTAGGTATATATTAACGTAAACTGTGTTAATTAAAAATAAAAAATTGTATAAAAATTTTAAATAAAATTAAACATTTGAATATATATTTATATATATATATATATATATATATATATGACTATATATTATTATATATATATATATATAATATATATATATATATATATATATATATATAATATATTATTATTATATATATATATAGTATAATATATATATTTATATATCACAGCCCAGTAGGGATATAGTATATATATATATATATAATTATATATATATATATAATATATATATATATATATTATATATACTAATATATAATATATATATATATATATATATAACAGTATATATATAAAGATATATATATATGTAATATTATATATATATATATATATATATATATATATTATAATTATATACATATATATATAGTATATATATATATCATTGGTCAGATTTTTTTTAATGCTCACAGTATGTAACTAGGACAAACGGCAGCTTCCTACAGTAAAACAAAATTATATATTTGGAATCCAGCGGAAAATTCTAAGGATGGGATATTTTTTTTTTTTGTTTTTTTTTTTTTTTTTTTTTTTTTTTGGCTTATTCATCGAAAATATTTAAAAGATTATTTCCCCCCATTTAGGGGGCTCGAAGCGACGGGACAGAGGAGGACATTCATACCATGGAGGGGATGGTCGGATGGAACCCCCGCGACACCCAGAGACCAAAGAGCGGGGTTCCGGAGACCATCCCGGAGGGGGGGATTAGTAGTCCCCCCCCGTCCTCCACCGGGAGGCCGAGAGACCCCGACTCGCTGCCATCTTTGCGGTTTACCCTAAGGTATTTTCCATTAGTAAAGTAATACCAAAGTGTTTTTGGAAGTTAAAATTATTCTTTTTTTTAACTAAAGGAATACCATGGGGTAAACCGCAAAGATCGCAGAGATGGCAGGAGACGGGGTCTCTCGGCCTCCCAGTGGGACGACGGGGGGGACTAATCCCCCCCTCCCCGGGATGGTCTCGGACCCCCGCTTTTGGTCTCTTGGATGTCGCGCGGGGTTCCCTCGACCATCCCCATCCGGAGGTATGAAACGATCCCCCCCTCTTGTCCCCCCATCGGCTCGAGCCCCCTAAATGGGGGGAAAATAATTTTTAAAATAATTTTTGATGAATAGCAAAAAAAAAAAAACAAGTTAAACCCATCTTTAGGAATTTTGCTGATTTTCCAATATATAGAATTTTTTACTGTGGACCTGCCGTTCTCTATGTTACATACTGTGGAGCACTTAAAAAAATCTGCCATTATAAGCTATATATATATATATATATATATATATAATATATCATACTTATATATATAATTATTATATATATATATATATATATATATTATAATATAATATATATATATATATATATATATATATATATATATATATATATTAATTATATACAACACTTATTGTGGACACAAATAATAAATATTTACGTGTCAAAATAAACTAAAAAAATAATAAAATGATTTGAAATAAATCAATTTGAAGCTCAAAAAATAAAAAAAGGAAGGTTTTTTTTATAGCAAATCAAATTTTTAATTTTTCTTAAGTTATAAAAGCGATATACTTTCTTAAAAATATTCGATATCTGGGGACACGATTACCTTAACCGAAACTATTACAAAAATAATAATAAGAATAGTGAAAACAAAAATTGTCGCTCTGCTTAGGAAAAAAAAGTT
>JABUQX010028638.1:0-2500 GCA_015478945.1 Trachelipus rathkii | reverse complement strand
AAACTCTTGGAATGGATAAAGATCCATTGGTTTGATGGCGTGTAATTGTAAAAAGTTTTTTCAACACTATTGCATTAATTCGGCAGGTAATAACTTGCATGCCTTCAATCAGTAGCTGGCGAGCATCTTTTTTCAGCGATGCAGATCTCCATTTACGAAGAAAAAGAGAAGCAATTCTCCCTTTAAAGGTGAAGTGATTGATTTTTTAACATATTTGGAATAAGCGTATAAAGCATATTATTCTACATATAACCGTTTTTTAAATGGGTTGAGGCTGGGCGGAACAGAAGATTTGGTAGGGTGCAAAAGAGTTAGGTCCATATCTCGCAATCTGGTAATAAGCCTCTAAACAAAATAATTTTTTATTAAAGAAATATATATATTTAATATAATACATATACATTATATATATATATATATATATATATATAATATATATATATATTATATATTTGATATATTATATATATATATAATATTATATATATATATATATATATATATCTTCTTCTTCTTCTTCTTCGTCACTTCCTCCTTTTCCCCAAGATTGGGGTAAGGTGCTGTACAGCATCGAAAAGAAAAGCAGTAGGAGAACATGAACAAACGTCGAAAAGAAAGCCCAGCCTTACCGCCCCCCTATACCATTAATTAGTGAGAGCTCGTCACCAGACAGAAATCCACCCTAGAGCATCATGGGACCGCGACCGGACCCTCACTATGGTAAATCGTCATGTAAGGGGTTCATCCCCTGGCCAGGTGGGCCACAAAACCATTGGCCCCCATACAAATACCCGCCATCTCTCCGTATCATGCACTTTATGTCTCGCCTTGACCCAAACTCACATTTCTCTCCTTCCAGACATTCGTTCACCGACTCAATCCACTTCTCTTCGGTCTCCCAGCCGGTCGGTTCCCAACACAATCGAAACTATACATCCGCTTAACTAACCGACTATCATTCATCCTTCCACATGATGACCAACCATCTCAACATACTTTCATTATTCTCTCCATTTACCCCTTTCTTCACACCACACCACTCTCTAATCCGTTCATTCCTCTCTTTATCAAATTCTCTCCACAACCTAGACACACCCTAAGATTGTCCATCTGAACACATTGAAACTTTAGATCTATCTTCTATTCCAGACCATAGTCCCACTACCATACAATAACACAGGTAACAATACCCTCGGTGTAAGAGCCTTTAGCACACTCAAGACTTCGTCCCTTTGCATTCACCAACGATTTAATTGCACCAGCACCTTTCCTTTGCCATTCACAAACTTTCCTACTACAATCTGCATCGTCCGTTCCCTTCTCGTCCAACATATACCCTAAATATCTAAACTCAGACACTTGTTTAGCTGCCCAGCCATCTAAATAACTTCACACTGAGGAGTGTCCTCACTCAACATAACCTTACTCTTATCCACGTTTACTTTCAACCCACCCCCTCCTTTCACACACCCTGCCAAATCTCTCTATCAATCTCTCTCAAACTCTCTTCAGATTCGCCCACACAGAACCAAATCATCCGCATATAATAGGTGGCGCACCCTCCACTCCTCCATTTCCACCATTCTAACACATTTCCTGCCATCCAACACCTCAATCTTTCAGTAAGCCCCATCGCAGTATGACAAATATGATATAAACCAAGAGACATAACACAACCCTGTCTTACTCTAGCTATTAATCCTAAACCAATCCCATTGACACCATTTATTTCGTACACACGCTTCACTATCGTCTACATACTTTTGATTCATTCAGAAGCCTTACACCAACACCATTATATCACTAACACTGCCATAAAGCTTTCCCTATTAACTTTATCATACGCCTGTTGCAATCCATAAAACCTAAATACATTTATTCTCTTCTCCCTCATTTTCTCAATCATTTGTCCTCAATGTAAAGATTTGATCACACATCCTCTACCACTCCTAAAACGCACCTTGTTCTTCACCATCAGTCCCTCAGTCACTCGAACGCACTCTTTCGACCTAAATACCAGCATATACCTTCCCTAACACACTCAATAAACTTATTCCCCCTATAATTCTACAGTTCCCTTTATCTCCTTACCTATAAGGGTACTATTACCGCTCTCTCCAATCCCTTGGAACTATACCCTCCAGAAACGCTTTATTACACAACTTCCAAATCCAATCAATCACCATTCTTGATCTCCCTTCTTGATCATTTCACTAGTAATTTCATCTATACTGCAGATTTACCATTTCTCAACTTTCTCTACCCTACCTTCCTCCTCCCTTCTTAATAACCGTTCATCCCCAAAATACCTATTCCTTCTTGCCCAATCAAACCCACACACATTAACTAACACCTCATCATTACTGTTAAATATTATCCAGATTTCGAAGTGTTCTTTCCACACTCCCTCACATCCATTTCATTCAACCACAAAAGCACATCCCTATTCATTATTCTAGCAGATTCCCCCTTATTCTCATTCTTAACTTCGCATCTTCTC
>JABUQX010028637.1:20000-42907 GCA_015478945.1 Trachelipus rathkii | reverse complement strand
GTGGTGAAGAATGTATAAGTTTATAATATAAATAGATTATTTATGGAAGATTTCAAAGAAGAATAATGAATTTCACATTATAATTTGGAGAATATTTTTTTAAACAGTTCAAAAGTAATTGAAATTCATCTTTTAATATAAATACTACAAATAAAGAAACATTAATCATTTTTATAACTTATATTCTATTAATTTTATATATAAGCTAATTTTATTATACGGGGAATGCAAAAAAATATATGAATTTTAATATAATTAAAAATCCATTAACATCCCCGATACATGAAACGAAATTTTTATTGGTTATTTTATAGAACTGGTGTCGCGTGGAGGTTGGTTTCGAGAGACCACTAATCTGAAATTTTAGCCTTTAGATAACTCGAGAAAGTACAAATTTTAAAATAGAAGGTATAATTGGTAAAAGGTGTAACATTTGGGATAATTTGAAACTACAGTATTAGTTTTTAAGTATAAACAAATTGTTTAGAATTTTTTATAAACTCCAAAAGTAATCGAAATTTTAGCTTCAAGATATATACCTCGCAAACGAGACTATGCCAATGATAGAAACTCACCAAAGTTTAAGTAAAAATATCTCTTTCGGAAGCTCCCTAAAATAAAATTTTTTCAAATATATTTGTGAAAAAATAAACCTTTTGAAATAATTTTTATAAACTTCAAAAGTAATGAAATTCTAGTTTTAAAATAACTCGAGAAATTACAAATTTTTTAAATAGATAAAAGTTTTAATAAAATGTTTTTGGAAGCCAAAAAAAGACTTTTAATAACTAAGATCTTCCTCTGGAACTTAGAAATATTTTTATAAAACTCGACAGAGGTTAAATTGAGCTTAAGATTTTAAAGATGTGAAGTTTTAAACATATAAAAAGTTAAAAAAAAAATATTGGGGAAGCCAAAAAAATATTAATTAAATTACAAAATCATTTGAATACATAGCAACTCTCCAAAAAAGTGAAATCCATTCTTTGAGGATGCTCAAAGAATTCTAACTAGTTAACAATTTTAATATAAAATTTTTAAACGGGAGAAACTAAAAATATATTTTTTGGTGTACTCTCCTCATAGTTAAACTATATAACTATATAACAATATAACAAACTCTTGCTTGACTTCACACCCCAAAATTATGAAATATCAACTATTTTAGATAAATACGAGAAAACTGAAAATATTTTTTTGTCTAAAAAATAAGCTTCATTTTAAATAATTATTAACTAAAAGGTGAATATCTAAAATATGGTGAATAAATATATTTTGATGAAGCTCAAGAGTTAAACTAGATTAAAATTATTTAAATATATATAAAACTTTAAAAAATTGATTTTTATAATATCTTATATAAATTATCATAACTATAATAATTTAAGCTTCATTTACATTATTTTACACTTTTAACAAATATTTCCATGCTAATTTATCTTATCTTTTAAATTTCACATAATCTATTTATTCAATATTTTGAGAAAAATGTTATTATAATTCTTTAATAACCATGATAGCATATTGCGTACTTGTTTTCTTTTGTAAAAATTTTATATAGAACTCTATATATTAATTTTAATTAATATTTTATAATTGTCTTATTTATTTATTTATATTATGCTGCATATACTCTATTATTATTACTGTATATCATATATATAAAAAAACAAATTTATGAATTTGACTATGCTGTATCAAACTCTCGAAAAAGCCTTAAATACACATTTTAATATTATTTTTTATGAAAAACTAAACAAAAAATTTTTTTTTAACACAGGTAGCATTGGTACACGTTTGCATCACTAATTCATCAAAAAGAACAAAATAATGAGAAATTATAAAGAAAATTTTGAGTTTTATCTCAGATTTCTGATTAAAAACAATCGATGGTATAGCTTTTGTTTCGCGTGTTACCATCTAGAAAAAGGACGTTGCGTTGTCGATATATACGGTCTACATATACGTGATAAAAGACTTTTTTGCTGCGAACTGATTCTCCTATTTTTCGTGACGTAAGAGAGAAAAAAATGAGAGAGAGAGAGAGAATAAAATTATATAATTTTGGTAGTTCGATATGAATATTACTAGACCTAGTTTATTACTGGATGCAACTTGTTCCACAAAAAAACAAGTTACAAATTGGTTATCTCGAAGGAAAGTTCCGCATAGAAATCATCCACAGAACAAACACACAACCTAAAAAAAAAAAAACAAGAAAAAATAAAATAACAAGACAGTAAAATTACGATGAAATATAGGTATCGGTGTAGAGAATATACTCTTTTGTTATCGTTTTGAGTGATAAAGTTTAGAATAGCAAATATCAACGCTGAAAAGAGTGAATAGTGAGTAATAACCAAAATAAAATAAAATTATTATTTACTTAATGTCTGTAAGAGACCGGAAATAAATACCCTGTAAATATTACAGGAATTAGACTCACATTCGCACTGAAAAATAAAAATTGAAAACTTATATAATAATGAGATAAAAAATTATCATAATTAACTTTCATACTATAAAACTTGATACAATAATAAGAGAAATAAAAGTGAACGAAAATAAAAGTGCTTCTAAATATGTTAACACTTTTAGTTCTCATCAATAAAAGTTGTAATAGCGTAAAAGAAAATTTTAAAATATGTTTGTATGTAAATAGAGTAAGATATTAGAGACGTGGGTTATTTGATACTATAATAAAATTTAAGAGATATTCTAAGATAATTGGATGTTTTTAACGGTAGGACCTCTACGGAAGGAGAGGCTTTAATCGGCTGGGGTATAGGAAATAGTCGGCGGGAGAGAGGAAAGACAAAATTGATTTCAATTAAAAGAGCATAGATAAAAGTAAACACATTGTGATAATTAATGGTACATGTGGAGATATTGTTTCTGGAACTATCTGTTATACACATTTCAAGTATTGTGCGGAAAATGTAAAACGAATAAATACGTGGAATATACGAAAAACTATATAGTGCACTGGTCCAAAGATATTTTTAATATATCACGGTTCATAAATTATATAAGTATATACATATACACAGGTGATTGATTTTTGTGGGGAAATATTATATGTGTAAGTATTGAATTTAGCAAGTTTAACGAAAAAATGTAAATAAATATAAAATAATAAAAATAAACTATATAATATAAATATAAAATATATAATATGGCTTTATTATTTTTTTATTATTTTTTATTTTTAAGTGAAGAAACTTATCTTTATATAATTAAGTTAATTAATATATATATATTTAATATATATATATTAAGTGTTCACTATAACCACTATAACTATAAAACGAGTTTGTTATTAATATCATCAATGTACTTTAAAATATTAAATTTTAGTACATACAGTACATAATTTACAATTACTGTATTTACATAATCTAGAAATTATGATATGTAATTGCATTAGAAAATTTTATTACTTTTTGAGGATGAAAATCGGTTTTCCTTTAAAAAAAGTTATTTCACGAAGGTTAAACACCGTCATACTTAAATCACTTCATAAGTCAAACACCTTTACGCTTTCAGACGGTGATTATGTGTATTAGTAAAGGGTGTATTATGGACTCGCTGAGAAGCACAACTTGAAGTTGATGGCAGGTCAAGAGCGTATGTGCACTGGACAAGTTCTTGCGAGATGGGCTCTCAAATGAAAGAAGACGAGAGCAAGACAAGCTGTCTTCATAGAGTGCCTCTGTTCCAGAAGTAAACTTAGACTTAATAAGTGCGCAGGAGAAATTTGCTATGATAGTTAATTTTTGGAGCTGAGATGTATGTTTCCTAATATTTCGCAACAGTGTTTTGAAGAGTGTAAGTTAAAATAATTATTTAGGTCGGATTCAGTATAAAGATTGGAACACTCGCGAGAGACGAGATGCAATAACGCTTGCAAAGAAGTTTGGCGATAGCGTCTGTTCGTTCCGTTTCCTTCCGCATACCACTGAGTAGTTAAGTGCGCGACGAGTTATTGCGAAAACGCCGTTAAGGATAGCCTTATTGCGAGTTGCTACTAACCTATATATATACTATATATATAATTCACTATATATATATATATATATATCTATATATATATATATACTAATATAGGCCAACATATACCTAATAAAAGAGCTAGGTATAGTGAGTAGTATTCTCAGGATGGACCTAGCTTTCATCAGCCGTCAATACTATCACTCCTCTCAGAAGAACTACATGAAGCGTGAGGTAGATCACACTAAAATAGTAAGCGAACTATCATTATAGATTCTGCGTAAAATTTTACTTATGAAAATTCAATCAGTAAGATATATCAGTATGATTAAACTGCACAATAAATGAAATAATAAGTAGCAAGTTAATAATGTACTGTACTCTGAAAAGATTGACTAGTCGAGACAGTCTGCGCATTCTTGCACATCACATTTCATTGTAACTGGATCTGAAATCGCTTAAATCTGTGTCATTTTGTCATTTATTCTCATGCAAAGAGCTACATGCATTAACATATAAATAACGTAACTTTTATATATATATATAATAGTTAATAAATATATAATATATATATTAATAAATATATATATATATTATAATATTATATATAATATATATACTAGAATCCTTTTAACCAGGTATATCCTTAAACGTTTAAATAAAAATAAGCAATAATATTAATAATAATGATTATAATTTATTTTATAGTGCGGCACCAGGTGAGGTAAGGCTCGAGCCGAGAAGAGGGAACATAGGGGAAAGTTTCTTCTCCTATAACACAGTATGGGAGAAGGAGGAGGAACCCGCAGCGACACCAAATACCAAAGAGTGGGGGTTCCAGAAACCCTCCCAAGGCAGGGGGAGCAGTAAATAATCTATCTACTCTTCGTTTCCCAGGTAAAGGCAATTGACGATGACAACGCACTCACGCCATCATACTTAAGGGTTCATTTTATTACTCTTGTGGTTTTTTTTTTCTCTTTTAGTATACTCATTTCCTCAACTATTAAGTGAGCCAACGTAAATATCGTTTTAAATTCACACACACTCAAGCTTAAATCTTACTATTCTAAGTGTTATTTCTAAAAATTTTTATTTACTATAATTTATATTTTTAAATTGTTATTTTTTATAATGAGTGATTACTAAATTTTCTCTCTCAGCATCAATTAGACAAACTGTATCAAATTTAAGCTACTGTGGTATTTTATTTTCTTTATAGATTATCATATTGAACGGTTTAATTTTCGTATATAGGCTGAATATATATTTTATTTTTATTTTTTTTATTTTTTTTTTATTTTAATAATACATTTTTACTAATTAAAATTATAGTACCTATATATATATATATATATATATATATATATAATATATATATAAGGTAATTTACCATTAAATTAGTATATTATTATATATTTTATATAAGGTATAAACCATCTAACCAAACTTATGCCTAACTATTAGTAATACTGAGATTAAAAAGTATCGATATAAATAAAAGTATTGTAGTTAGTCAAACATAAATATATTTTTTAAATAAATCGTAATATTATTAGATTATTAATTAAATATATTATATATACTTAATAGTTTTAAAAGATATATCTGTCATATAATATTATAAATAAGATAAGTATTATAAATTTTTATAAATAATATTAGTAAATATTAATTAATTAATTTAATTAATAATAATTAAAAAATAACTATAATAAATAATATAATTATATAAAAATATATATTATAAATATTTGTGACCTTCAACAATCTTTTAATACAATCTATATAATCTAATAATAAGATAGCAATAGAAATTAATAATAATAATATCAATATAATAATATACTATAATAAATTAAATAATAACTTATATAATAAATAATTAAATATATAATAATAAAAATAATAATATTAAATATATAACATAAATAATTTCAAAAGAAAAATAATATTTTGCATGTAAGTGTGTTCTATTCGAAAAATAATTAATCTAACACAATCTAAAAATTAGAGAATTATTATTGATTTACAGATTGAAGAGGTGGACTCATGACTGTTAAAATGGTATTTTTAAATTAAACTTTGTTTTAATATTATCCAGTGCATTATATGAAATTTAATCTGAAGATCTTTATCATATAATTTTAAAAGCTGTTATTGTAAATATTTATCTTTAATTATTTTATTTGTTATTTATTTTAAATGTTCATCCATTACCACAACATTAAATTTAAATATATATTATATTATTATATATATATATATATATTATATCATGAATATATATATATATAATATAATATATATATATATATATATATATTATATAATATATATTATATATATATATATATATAATAATATAAAAAAAAAAAATGTATATTTAGCAATATCCAAAAAATAAATTTTTGTTGGAATATATAAATTATATATATATATATATATTAACTATATAGCCTATAGTCAATGGGGGATAAATATAATGTAAATAATTTATTAAGACAGAATTTTAGAATATATTCTTTTTTTTATTTATATATTTTAGTTAAAAATAATACAAGATAGTTCAATTTGAAAATTGATTACTAATAATTTATATGTCCATATCAATAACAGTTATATCATACTCATACTACCATTAACTTAAATGTTTTTTTGGGATCATGTTCTATTTCTTCCTCCACATCTATATATCTTTTTATATATTGATTTGCATGGTGACTCGCACATTTCTGCGTTTCTTGTAAAAATTTTGCCTTAATGTTATTTCCTTAATATAACGGTGTTTAACTAATTATTTAATGTTAAAAGATTTCATGAAATAATAGTGTAAAAAAAATTGAGAATGAAAACACTTTTTTAATATTAACATAGATGCTTCACAGTCCAAGAAAATAAATTTACGATATTCGTATAAGAAAAGTAAGAATTATAATAGAATAGAGATATAAAATTCTTAAAAAAACTCAAAATAATAAATAAAAAAATAGAAAAATATAAAAAAACTACTATGTTTAATTGATATAAATTCTTAGAACTATATGCTTTTATTATTTGATAAACTGATCACAGTGACACTGACTATTTTTTAACAATTATCTAAGAAAATATTGCTTTAGCTTTAAAATCGAGTATATTATATACTGGTATCAGTATTATATATATATTATATTATCGTTATATATATATAATACAGTAGATGTATATAATTAAAGTAATATTATATTAAATGTAATTAAAAATAAATTTATTATTTTTCGTTTTATTGTTTGTTAGTAACTAATTTATATACATATATAGATTATTATTTTAATATTCATGGAAGAGTTGTGAGATCGAGAGCTTTGCGGAGTCGCTGGAGATCCGGGAGTTCGGATTTTGAAGATGAGTAGAGACCAGTCGATGTCGGAAGATCGCAATTTTGAGAAAAGGGTGAGTCGAGTCGGTTAATATATAGAAGAGAGGGTGAGATCCAAAAATTGTTCTAAAAGGGTGAGTCGGAAAGAATGTGACTGGGTAAATTTAAGATTTAAAGATGAGTTAGGCATGTCTGAGGACATGTAGTTGACATGCCTCACTCCTCTCGGAGTATTGAGTCAGGTGATTTTGAATAGGGTGACGTCGGAGTCGGGAAAAATTTTTTGAACGGACTCCACACCTGTTTATAATATGCGCCTTTGCAGACTTTATTCGATCAACGTAGATTTTTACATAAAAAATTTAATCTTTTGTAGCTTTAACTTGGAGGGCAGATAAACAGGACATGAGCCATGAATTATATACTTATTATCTATTATACCTTTATATATATATATATATATATTTAGTATCAGCTGATTTCTCTATAGAACTACATTATATACTATTCTAACTAATATATAATATAATAATGAATAAAACCAATTAACATGATTTAGAATACCAGCATAGTATAAATAGACTATTATTACGTAGTGAATGATGTTGTAATAAAAAAATTAAAAAATATTTATAGTATATATTTTTTTCATAAGAGTATCGAAGTATATAAATTATACGCATAATAGATTATGTTATAAATATTAGACTCTATATATATAGTATATAATAATATTAAAATGGGCGGCTCAGTTAGAATAAAATTTTTATGGTAGGTGAGTGTACCATAATATATATTATAATTTAATATATATTAATATTATTAATATAATATATATTATATATTTATATATATATATATTATCTTAATTATTAATAGGTGTCAAAAAAATGGTGATTAATGTATCGTTTAAACTATAGCTACTTTTACTATTTTACATACCTTAAGTTTTGAATAATACAAAAAATAAAACGAAATTAAGTCCAATATATAAATGAGATATCGAAATTAATTTATTAGGCTTCATAATTAGATCTCGAAAATTCAATCGAATGACTAGTAGTTAGAAGCCGTTTCTAAACTTGTATTTAAAATAGTGTTTCCTTTTTACTTGAGAGGCAAGAAATTTCTAATATTTATTTTTATTTCCAAGTGACAGGGTTATTTATAATAGAATTTTTAAAAGGTGATTAATGCTGCCTCACATAAGTAATGCTTAGCAAACATATCCATCTCTAAATATTCGTTGGAATAGTTGACCTTAGCAACGTCTTTTTAACACGTAGTAAGGTAAACTAATATGCTACTTTCAATTCGACGACAGTAGTTGGCAGACACAGTTGAGAAGTACTTTGATAAGCTTAGTTGCCCACTAAAGCTGGAAAAATTCCAATGATTTTGTAACAAATGCTTTCTGTAACTCATGGTTTCTCCACCTCACTTTCGTTCCCGTATCTGATTTCTTTCCAGAAATTAACACGCAAGATTTTTGCTTCACCTAATTAGGCTTGTCAAATGCTATATTCAGTATAATGAGTTCAATTTTTTTTAAAGTTTGTTATAAATATTCTTGTGATTATTTTTAAAAAAAAATCATATTTGTATTTCGTATACTTTCGATTTATTTTTTTCATATTTTTGTATCTTTTTAGAATGTTAAGGTCACGTCTAAAAATAATTGGAATTTAGCAAATTAATAAGTTATAGCATGTTTGTTATATATAGGAAACTAGAAAAATATAAAAAATAAAAAACACTATCACAAAATTCGATTTGTGTATTATAATAATAATTCAAAAAAATCTACCAAAATTGCCATCCTCCCTGAATTGAGTTCAATTCTTCTTAATATATCTGATTCTGGTTAGGATTGTCGTTATTCTAAACTGAGGGTGTAAAAATGTGAAAAGAAAAGGATCAATGTTATAATTGTGTTCGCGAAAATGGAGTACTGCAAGAGAGTGAGAGAGATAAGAGAAGAATCAAAATTAATGAGAGAATCAAAGAAACTCTGAAGCAATCCTCAGTTCCAGAGACTTATGATGTCCTAGGCTGATTCTTTTGGATCTGAGAGAAATGATCTAATTTCTGGTGATTTTTAATGATTTTTTTTTAAAAAAAACACAATGAATTTCATAATGGAATATTAATTTGGTTTGATATTATTTGATTTTTTGGATTCGTAACGTCATTAAACGATAATAACAATAAAAAGGCAATTTTATAATGACGTCCAACAACGGAGAGATAGAGAGAGAGAAAAATATAATTAAATAAAAAAAAATTCACAAATTGATATTATTTTTTTAAAAAAATAATTAAAAAAAAATTCACAAAATTAGGCAGTTCATAATCCTCCTTTTTGACAGAATGACAGAATCCTTCACAAAATTTTTTTATTATTTATTTATTATAATTTTATTTTAATAGAGATGTACAGCTTGGTTTAACTTCTATGTGGATATGAAGAATATTTAAAAATGTGATTCCGTAATAATGAACCTCATACAAATTTATTACTTTAGTTTGAAGAATATTTGCCTTAGGCTCCAAATATGAAATAAATTCAATGTCATTATTATTAACAAGATGAGAAATTAGGACTTCCTCCCCTGTTGCTAAAAGCTGAGGATCCGCAGATCTCGCTGTTGGCTTCCTTCACAATTCTGGATTCAGATGCATATAAAACCTTCAAAAAATAACCCCTCTAATGAGTATGAATTTATGCTTGGCAGACCATCGTGTTTCGCATAAATGGTAAAATAGTTCCCCATCTTTCTGTGTAGCATTAACGGAAAAATTCTTATACAAAATTATTTTACAATTCAACAAAAGTTTTTATATATATAACAGCACTTTCTCTGGTTATTAAATTTAAGCGATGTGACCAACAATTTAAAATTTTGGCTTTAGAGTACTGATCTCTTACCCGCAAAAAATTCCAACTAGTACTCTACATAACTCACATCTCCTACTAATTGATATCTGGACATGAAAGCGACCTACTAATGGAATTTCCTAACTTAACTTTAACTTCGAACCATTTTCTTTGCAGCCATGGGGAGGTCCATCAACCCAAGTCCAGCACACAAACTCATTTTAAATTGTATATAACATGTGTTAGTAGACAATAATAGCTCTTGCTATATCTTCAGTCTTCAGTTTTTTTCAGAGGACGACACAAAAAAAAAAATTTCTTTCTAATTGATGACAGTGAGGATTGACAATTTCGATTAGAAAACCAAACTATCAATTCATTATTATGATATCACGCGGGGATAGTGTTATTATCTGTCTCAGTCTGCTAAAGGAGAGATAGAAAATATATAAGCACAAAGTTTTAACTTTGAGAGAGATTTGAATTACACAATAATCAATTTTCCACAAATAAATAATTATTTAGTATCCATTCTGGATCAATATAATGATGTGTATTATGCACCCTTATGAGCGCAGTTATCAACCACTTCCCTCTGGTTTTCCAACATCAATTGAAGACTATTAACAGAATCCGAAAAAATTGCTCGTTATTATAGCAGATGGCTAACCTCTAATAGCATCTCATGGGTGCCTCAAAATATAAGGTTGAGAAATTTAATAAAGTTATTAAACTATACTGTCATTATAAAAGGAATCATAAATATGATGCCTATCATAACATTAAAATGATTCTACTCTTTACCTTTCATCAAGAATAGGATTAGGAATCTCCTCTGGAGGAATATTTTGATCATGTACTGGAAAAAAAAAGCTATTTTAGATGCAATATCTGGATTTACCAAAATATGTTTATAGCACACGGCTGAATATGCTATGCCATTATATTTTTCAAAATGGTTTTTATAATTATAGTAATGTGACACCCAAACTCATCCAATATTTATGAATGAGGTTGTGAATTATTTATCAGTCCTGGGAAAGACCTTTGAGGCCCAAACATTTAGTAACTCACTCTCCATTTCAATTATTTCTAGAATACGCTAGCCAAGAATTGTGCAGATCTAAGCATTCACCTTTTCCCTCCTTCAACATCCTTAAAATTCACGTAATTGTGGTTGTAACGGTTTCGTTAATAAGCTCAAACAACTTTATATTCCATCTTTTAATTTTGGGTGATTTATGTATATAAGTATCAGGACATAATCTTCTGTCTATCGTTCAGAAAGCTGTTAATTAGGATCACTCCAAGTTAGCTAGAGTAATAGATTGTATGGATTCAACAGGATTGCCTCAATACCGCCTTCCCAATTTGCCACTTTGAATTATCATCAACATTACAAGGAACTTAACGCTAGAGTGATTCGTCGAGTTGTTTAACATTCACATAGTGAAATTTACTATTTTTATCTTAGTCTAGGGTACTTTATTAATCTAAAGTTATCCATCATTCAGGTTTTTACTTTGTCAAATAATAATAATAATAATAATAATAATAATCCAACTAATAATATTAATTATAACTCACTCTCATTGTCTACTAAAATCGATCGGCTTACGTAGAGCAAACACAATCCAGTTACCGAGAACGCTTCACAGACAATTTGAGGCAATACTCTCATCAACATTCTCAGTTATAGTTCACACTCTTACCTGTAGACGAAATAAAACAGTCTATTATTGTAATTGCAATTTCTAAATAGTCCTTATTGACCCAATGCCTATAACTATCATTTAAAAAATATATATCAATTCAGCAATTATTTTTCAAAGCGTGTTACGATTCTGATTGGGGGGCATCAGCGAACTGTATGGATGGTCCGTGTATACACATGTGCGACATATACAAGTGGTGGGGATGGGTAGGCAAGGCATTGGCTTTCCGCTAGCTACATTTGTCCGGCTATCAAAGTGTCTCAAGATATATATAGTTAGTAATGATAAATTATAAATTATTATTTAATTAAGTATATATATCTAATAATAGATAATATATATAATCTTATAGATGCATCTTAATACACAATAAACCCAGTAGTTTATAAAAATCTCATTTTAAGTGAGGTGAGAAGAGAAGTATTTTGACTTGTCTGAGTACTAGTGGTAGGGTAGTCAACAATTTTTCCCTAGCCCAACCGCAAAATTAGATTTTAGTTAATGCACAAATTCTAAACATATTACGTTAACTTTCTCTAAATACATTTCCATAAGCTTAAACTTAACAGTTTTATATTCCTCAATATATATTCTTATATTTGAGAAAACATCAATATTTAAATATTGCAACTAAAATTGACATAATATAATATGAATACAAAATAATCACAAATAAATCATTAAAGTGCAGTTTAAATATTCGCTAAAAAGTCTAAAAAAAATAGATTTTTTATTTATTGTACGATAATACTTCTTTGCAGGTATTTTATGCAGAACATTGTCACAAAGTCATGATATATCAAGAAAAATAAACATTCAGGAAGATTTTTTTTCTTATAGTATTAATAGAATTCTTTCTCAGCTAGTGAATGAATGGCAAGTGTATTTTCATTTTTTTCCTATATCTAAACTGAAAACTGGAAGCAAACACCAAGAGTCCAAAAATGACATATCTAATTTGTATTAATTTATATAATATTTATCATATCTTGATCTTGATCGATACTTCCTGAGCAGCGATTTGTCACAGGAACCACCATTGATTAAGTTCGGTCGTAATCACTTAAAAAATAGCTAAAAAGTATTCTAATTTTTATTTTTTAACTACTAGTATATTAAACATAAAGATAATAACTAATATATTAAATTAATGATAAATATAATATAAGTGATTACACATACAAAACTAAAAATCGAAATTGCTTACTAAAAATAAAATTTACATTTATATATTTTAATAAGAAGAGAATAAGGGAAAATATATATTAAGCGTGGGTTGAATTCTTGGTTTGGAATTATAACCAAAACATGGTCCAATATTGGTAAAGGCTCATCACTTGTACTTCATACCCATTTATAGGGACAAAAAAATTTATTTTGCATTTAACTAGAATTAGTCTAAGGGGGCCCAACTTTAGTTTTTTAAAAGGGTTTTGACACGTTTTTACTATTTTTATAGTTATGATTTTATATGATTTGTCTCAATTTTTGCACAAACTAATTGAGAGCTATTTCTGTCTCATTTCAGATCCAGACTAAAGTTGTTATTCAGCCTTTGAGATAGTCCTGTGGGTGCAGGTGTTTATTTACTATTATTTGGCAAGACGTATCATGCATGTGCAACAAGGCATACGAAGACAGGCATGCCATATTCGGTTAACACAACTTTCGAAAATCAAAGCTTCCACTGGCGAGGATGTTTTAGAGCCTAAAAGTTCCATCAAGTAGTCAAAAGATGCCAGTGGTACTCATCTAGCAAAGTTAGTGGCACCAGAAGTTAAAGGCATATACGATATGAAGTTTCCAATACTATATAAAAGAATCTCTGAAACGTGTATAGTGAAGTGAAGAGACTAAAAGTTGAACCAACTGCCTATGATTTGAATCAAATACATAGATATATTTATAAACAATACTATATATTACAACATATAAGATAAAAAAAAAATCATTTTCTCGTCTCTTCGCATTAGCGCGTGCAGTGTGTTCATTCCCAATGGTAATAAGAAGAGTGTAGAAAACGTACATCCTAATGTCATTAATGACAAGTAAAATTCAATGTATATATTTAGTGATGTGAGAACTTTTTGGCTGTAATCAAAAACACTTCAGATACGCATATAGATTAACTAGATATAGTGTGGGACAAGGAAAGACAGAGAACAAAACATGAATTGCAGGAAAGGAAAAGGAGAGGGGCATGATCTAATGTAAGACATAGACACACAAATGATACGCAAAAATGTGTAGTTCAGTTGAATTATCAGGCAGTTAGAGTGATGTGCTAGAAGAATCATTTTCCTTAGAATCAGAAGAAATGGAAGAATATCAACCCTCAAAATAGAAACCAGTATCCTGAGTTTGTAAAGCATAGAGAGGACAAACTTGAGCAATAGAGAGCGATGTCTCAGTAGTGTTTTAATTAGTCTGCCCTCATGGGACCTCTGTGTGACTTCACTGTACTCAATAAACGTTTGTTGATCCAAGTAATTTACAACGCAAAGAAAATGCTGGAGAGACAAACAGTCCGAGGACAATTGCTGCAACACAGAGGTATGGTCTCGCAGTTCGGTTATCGAGGTGAGAAAAATGATATAGATTGGACACCTTGTCGATACTTGATGTGCTGCGTTAGAATAACAGTTAGTTATATGAAGGAGACATTGACGTGTGGCTTGAGCGTCAATTCAGATGCATGTAGCATCGATTCACGTTCTGTTAACCTTAACTCTCAGTGAAGATTTCTTGTAGATGTGTCATAAGTATGGTCTGTAATTATTGAAAATATGAAAGCATTAATGAGACAGCACGAACTCTCGCATATGAATTGCGTGGAATCTACCTGGTGACATACGGAAGTAACATAGTGGAATAAGTCGACACTGATGGAGTTACATCTTAAAAACCACTTCAATTGTGTTCATATGAGCAATAGTATGCTAATATTTTAACTGACTTGCCACTTGTCAAATTTTTTGTCGCAGTTGTAAAGTTTTTTATTTGTGATATAGATATGATGGTAAAATAAGTCTTTTTTCGTTCAACAATGAAAGGACACAACTATAACCAACTGTGTGCTGCCTATTTGATCCTCAGACCATAAATCCATCATAATTTTATAATACCATGTCCAGCTCCAATGTATAAAATTGATATAAATTTTTCGCAAACAGTCTACGAAAATATACTAGTCAGATTTAAAGACTGTCTTCGTACTCAGTATTATAAAAGTTACAAGTACATCACTCTCAAGGAGGCTCAAAAAATAGAACCATATCTTACTCTGAACGGTATTTTGAATAGTTGCACCAGTCCGGATTACCCTTCATAGCCATGCACAAGCGTGGCTTAACTAAAGCTACACAGAAACCTGCTTCGAATTTTTAGTTGCTCTACACCACGCAATCCGAATCTCGCATGTATAATTCGAGGCTGAATTATGTCACGCATTCGACACTAGAAACTTCTATGCCCTCATAATGGTTCTAATACCTCGCCCCATCCCTTTGTCCAAGATGAATGCAAATAGAATATTATCATATCGTTTATGGTTATAACTAGTATTAAATAAGTGTGCTGTAGGATCAAGAAACATTTATTTTCATCTGTTGCTCTTCTTATAATCACACTCCTGATTTTTTGAATAATCCATGAAAACTTTGGTATAGCTGTGGTGTTGCATAGATTGCTGGTAGAAATAATATGAAGATTTTCATGTCAACAAATTTCTCTTCAAGCAAGAATGAAATTTCCTCCAAACCAAGTGTGCAAGTTCACTGCTGTTGGATAAAAGGCTAGCTAAACGTCAATCTCAAGGCACTTCCTACATGGAACTGATAGACTGGGAAGTACTCCTATCACCCCCACCTCTCTCTGAAAGATACATTTTTGGTTAGTAATGCAACAATCCTCCTACCAAAAGTATCCGTGTCATTGGTTCGATGTGAAAGAAATTCAAAGATTGTTCAACAGGCTCTTCGCAGTTGATGTATCGTTTACTCTCTGACAGTAGTGGGACATAGAGAACAGTTAAAATACTAAAAATAAACCCAAAACATTCTCTCAATACGTGAAATCACCTTTAACATAAACCAAGACAAAACTAGTAGTCTCTTAACTATGAGATTTTGTACTAAGTACAGAATATATATATATACCAATGTTAAGAATGCTAGAGTGGATATTTTAAAATGGCTATACTGTAAATTATGAGCTATATAATAATTCAATATATTTAAGTATTTTATTTTGTTTTTAAATATATAATCAAAGATTAACGGTAACAGTTTAAGTGTGTTTAGAAAACAATCTTGAAGAAGCCTTGCTTTTTAACACATTGTACAAACGATTTGTTTCTGTAAAGTGAAGCACCACACACACGATTGTTTCAAATCTGAGACACTTTGATATCAGACTTTTTGTATCGTCTTCTGACCCCTCAGCTTAATAATATTATACGCGTAGACATTATATACCCTATAGTAACTCATTCTATTATATCATTATATTACTATATATATATATAATATAGTACCTTAGAATAATAATAATAACGTCACTACTATTTATATAGATATATAATATATATACTTATATAGTATACTTATCTATATATATATTATACCCAGCCTATATATATATATATATATATTATATTAATATATATATATATATATATTATATACTATAATAGTATATATATATTTAGTATATATATATATATTCCCCAGACAGATACTCTGAGAAAAAAATAATACCCACCCAACACTTCGAGAAAGTAGCAAACAGCTAATCAAACACCGCACTCGCTCAGAAACAAAATCACACATCAATTCAAATGACAACACAGGATTAACGCACTAAACCTCAAATCTCCACACCCTGGACAAATCACACGTTCTAAACAACTCCCAAACTCTCTCTGACACTGCAAAAAACATCCAACACACGAATAGTTACCAAATGTGTAAAAACTATAAATACAACTGAGATAAACTGCACACAACACTAATCAGCACACACTTCACGAGAATCTCAATTAAAAAAAATCCATACACCACATACCCAACCCTCCAACATTCTCACAATTCACTTCGCAAGCAGAGTCAAAAACCAACACACCCTTAAAACATATAATTATCAAAACAAATTACATAAAATAAATAATACATTTAAACACGATCAAAATATAAAACTAACCCAATTTACGAACCCCTGTTAAAGAATAGTCCACTTATAATTAAATTTTTACTCAGGATGACTGGCAAAGACAAACATATTCAAACAAACATTTCAAACACCTAGGGAACACAGAATGATTCTCAAGCATCATAAATATATGATAAATATATCATATTAGCCAAACTTTTAGCAAATTCCTTATACTGATAAAAAACTATCAATTATACATCATATACTAACCTATAAATATTAAAACCAGGATAATAAAGACCCTCTGAATCTATTATATTAGTTATCGACCTCCATCTCTCTATTATTACATAACCTTTCTGCAGAAAAAAACTATAAACGAAACATACTAAAATACTAAAAAATAACCTGTATATTGCACAATTAACATGGATACTACTAAACCGGCTTTCAAAAAAACCACTATCACTACAATGTATAAACCACATCACTCCAAACATAATATCTCAAACTGCGCACCTAATGAACGGCGAAACTATTATATAACCAACTAGCAAGACAGAATACTAACATAACACTAAAACATCTTTATCTAATACGAAAGTTTGATCTATCAACATTAGTACGTAAAGTACCAACGTGATACTACTCAAACTGTCAATTATATAGCCTCTATCGAAGAGCAAATCTTCTCTAACGCTCACATCCATACTAACCTAAAGAAATGGATATCTAACTTTTAGAATGTATTAGAGATGTAAAGTAAGAAGTAAAATTTAAATATAGTCGAGAAATGAACGTATTTAGAGAGTTGTGTGATGTATGCTAAATTCAGAAAACACGGAAAATAGTAAGCTAATATAAATTTGAAGTATTTTTCTCATATGAAATATGTAAGATTGGGTGTGCTAAGTAAAAAAGGAGTGATGGTATGTAGGCATGTGGTAAGCACAGGAATTGCTATGGTCGTTGCGTGTAAGTAAGAATCTACACTGACGGAGACTGTGGGACTATCGAAAATAAAGTGAGATAGAGTACATTGAGAATATAGAATGTGCTGGAGAGATAAATTTGTAGATTTTGAGTGCTAGAGCGAAAAGAGCGATTCATAAATAGGATGGAAATGTGAAGTGGTTCTGGGTCATAGAATGCGCAAGACTGTGGCCACCTGGGCCAGGGATGACACAACACCTGAGATCCATCACCGGTATTGAGTCGTGCAGCAGCCGTGAACTCTAGGGGTGGAATTTTCTATGTGACTTTGCGGATGATGTTCTCTCACTAGTTGTGCTTTATTAGCAAGGGGGCGGTAAGCTGGGCTTTCTTCCGACTTTTGTCATTCTTCTCTGTTTCCTGTGGCATGTCCACGCACCTTACCCCCAGCTTTGGAGTGAAAGCAAGTAGAAATATTAACCATTAACTTAATATAACGAGAAATTTCTCCGGTTCAAAAATTTTTCGAATAAATCATCTTAGGCTATTATATAAAAGAACTTCCTTCATTTGCATGAATTCAGTTGATTATTGTTATTTATTTAACGTCTCACTTTACTCAATACGTCATTAAATTTCAAAACTGAAAATTCATTTAATATTTTATAAAAATCTAATAATATTTAAATTATACTGAATAATTGCTTTAGGTTACTCTGATCATCTTATTTACTAATAAAGTTTTTCGTAAATTATCAATTAAATCACCTGAACTATTAAAATTATTATATAATATAGGTATGTATATATATACTTATTTTATTATTTTAATAATTATATATATATATATATTATATAATTATTTATATATATAATTACTTGTTTCTAGCTATATATATATATATATTACTATATATCTATATATTACTATTAATTATACTAATTTCTCTATATTACTATAGTATATATATACATGCATTTATTGCCCTTGTTATGTTTTTAATGCACTCTTACCGTCAGTTTGATTTTTCTTTTTTGCTTTTTTGCTACACATAATCTCGACTTAGTTATGTAACTTGATACTAACTAACAACTGCAATTTTCAGTGAGGCTTTGGATCATCTTATCTAAGTATCGAAGAATATTCTCTAAATTAATGTTGAATTATAAAATTCACTGATTTATAATTCATATAAAACATCATAAACATAATCAAATCGAATAATGTTAACACACTGAGAAGAACACTTACAAAAAAACCAAATTACAATTAATTGAATTCAGCGATATACATAGCTTTCACTTTATACAGAAAAAATAACAAATAATCCAATAAAATTCCATTCTATTCTTTCCATAGTTAAATGAATACTTATTCGCAAATAGAAAAGTACCACTGTAAGCAAAATAGTTTCGTCTTTAAAATAGAGAATCAGCGTGTAGAGATTATATAGAGTACTAAAATGTAAAAAAAAAAATTTTATACTTACTACTCTTTACAATAATTAACACATAGAAATAAATCAAGAATATACAACACATTAATATAGCTCAGTGGTCTTCGTGTGAGCCGACTGGGGACACGCAGGGGGAGTCTATTACACGCAAATACACGTCGTTTATGAGCATGAGGCGGAAGGAACCCCGCGACACACATCAATATTTCTTATAAGCACGATAGGGTGCTTCCGGAGAACTCCCGAGGATGGAAGTTGGGCGAGAAATACGTCACATGATCCAATTTGCTAGTCGAGTCTCCCGGAAGTAGCCCTGGAGACACCACTCCCGAACTTCCTCCGCATATAATAGAGCCGGAGTTTAACTTCAACCTCTGAGAGGTAGTCACTACTAGTCTCTACATCAAAAAAAAAAAAAATTTGAAACTGCGCGAGTCGATGATAACATAATACTGGTCACTCACCATAATACCTTTTTGAATCTATGTCGTCACCCTAAGTTTATTGACTTTGTGGATCAAAACATTATAATTATAAGATAACATTATTACAAATGATTATACTAAGATAACTAAAAAAAACACACAAACAAATCATAAACTTAACAAACAGATATATATATATATATACAGGTCTATATATATATATAATATCAATACCAAATCTCATCCATAAAAATTATAAGCAACTTAACCTTAGCCTTATCATTTTACTCTCCACGTCCAATTATACATAATATTATCTACATAGTATATATATATATATATATCTAATTTCAAGCCATCAATATATATATATATCATATAATATATATATATATATATTATATACTCACTTATACTTATATTTCAAATAGCTTATTCTAATTTCAATGATTTTACTAGAAATTAAAACTTGACGTTTTGAAATTCGGATTATACTTTATTATAAATACATACTAGAATTTGCTTTTCTGGAAATTCAGAATGGACATTAATTTACCAAGAATTCAGACTAGAGTTTCAACCAAGACATTACATGAAATTCATACAAGAATTTACTTTACCAGAAATTCAAGCTAGACTTTATTTCACTAGAAATTCGTATTAGATTTTACTCTACCAGAAATTTAAACCCGACTTCACTTTACTAGAAATTCAAGCTAGTCTTATTTTGCTAGAAATTTGGACAATATTTTACTCTACTAAATTTTTAACCTAGAATTTACTTAACTGGAATTCAAACTAGGCTGGCCAATAAGAACCAACACGTTTTCGATTGGCTAATGGTAATTAGCTTATACTTAACTATATAAAATACTTATATCATATATTATATATATATTAGTATATATATATATATATATATTAATATATATATATATATAGTATTATTATATATATATACTATATATATATATATTAATATATATATATTATATAATAATATATATATATATTATATATATTACAACTAATGATTTTTTTACTTTTAATGTTCACGGAGACCATTTTGATAGAAAAGTTGATAAATAATACCATCCACAGTCCAAGGAAATTATTTACTACTAAACTTAAAAAGTTTAAAAGAACAATCATGGTACTTATAATCATATATATACCTAAATTTAATGTTTCAAAACAAAGTTACCAGGTCATACATTGGCAGGTCAACATCTTGTTTTACTTTGCATAACAATGCTGTGGTGGGTGTCAATCCTCCAACACATAGCGCAGAACACAATTCTAGTCTGTCAGCACCACCTGCAGAAGCATTTACTGCAGATTCAATGCTGTCCACACATATTTCTAAACAAATTGCACTCATGATAAAGCTCTTCACTTTCTATTTTTCTATTTAAAATAAAGTAAAATAATTATTTGCAAATTAAGAAGCTAATTATTTATTAAACAACGATAATAATAATAATAATAATATAATAGTAAAAATAATAATAATAAATTTAAATAATAATAATAATAATAATAATATAATAGTAAAAATAATAATAATAATAATAATATGGTAAAATGAGGTAATTGAGAATGAATTTAGAGAATTTTTACTATGCTAAGATTACCCATCTTGAATATCTTATAGTTTAGTGATCTCTAAATGAAATTGCTCAGTCATCTCTTCACAAAAGATGTCTATATGAGGTGCTACCCAAAATATTTGAGAATTTCTACTGTAAAATGAGAAAACTTCCCTTACATCCTAAATTCCACGTCAACTTGGGCTTGTAAACAATGATTTCAGTGATTTTTCCATTTTGAAAGCAATCTTGAAAGTCCACTGACTGTAGCGTATTCAACACCTGTTGTGATTCCACTTAGATTTCTTCATTGGCGTTAAAACATACCCTTTCAACCAGTTTCATTTTAGGGAAGAGGTAGAACTCATAGGGGGCCAAGTCAAGTGAGCAGGGTGGGTGGGGAACAGTAGTCATGTTTTTTGTCATGAAGTCCCTCACAATGAATGAAGTGTGTGAAGACTCATTGTCATGGTGAAGAAACCAGTTCAGAAGATGAGGAACAAACTTCACTGCAATTAATTAGTCTCATGTAGAGTTCATCTGCTAGAATTTGTTGACATGTCCCATTTGACCAAGGGTCTCCTTTAGCATTCAGTGGGTTTCAGCTGTAGTTTTAATGAGCTTGAAACAAATTTTAATGCAGATTATTTGCTCCATAACAACAGCCATTTCAAAATTTGCAGACATAGTACAGATGAACATGATGTAATTAAAACAGCAGAAACTCAGAAACGCATGCACCTCTGACAATGCCACCAAGAGGCACCTAGTTGTGCGAGGATCAAGCTGTTATTAGTTTGCGAGGTATATCCAAATTTTAGATATTTTGTGTAATACCTCATATAATCTTCCAAAACACCAAAGAAGTGAGTCAAGGGTTGGGAAAGGAAAAAAACAAGCTCGTTTTTTTCCGAAAAAAATGTTTTTTTTTCATGAAAAAAACACAGCTTGAAAAAAACAAGTAAAAATTTGTTTTTTTCATTTTTTTCAATTAAGTTGTGGAATTTACATGTTTGAACAGTTATCTTATAAATTTTAGCAAATATGCTCTAATGTGGAAATTTTTTGGTTCCAATTTCTTACAAGGTGGAAGCCCCTGAGTTTGTGTTCAAAATTTTTATGGGTTTTCCATATTTTTATTTTATATTCTGAATTTTGAATATCATAATATTTTGTTTGTGGCTTCATTAATGTTTTCTTGCTCTAATTCAGCTTTCAGTAACATTTTTATCATAATTATTTAATCAGAATTTAGAAATGCCACATGCAAAAAGTTGTGTGAATGTACTTTTTAAGGAAATAAAAGGTTGCAAAGGCTCCCGCATAAAATATAACTTTTGTTGTAGGAAATTCTGAAAATTTGCCAACTGGGAGATGATTATGCTAAGGCAGCTAAGCTTAAGAGTCC
>JABUQX010028637.1:7500-15000 GCA_015478945.1 Trachelipus rathkii | reverse complement strand
TGTATTTAGAAAGGGTAAAAATGATTTGCTCGCTGTGACTGAAGCAAAGGTGGAATTAAACGTTGAAAATGAGTGGTGTGGAAATGAGAGGGGAATAGAAAGATTTGCATTCTGATGAGTGACTTTGGTAGAGAGCTATGGTAGTTTTGTGTGTGTGAGTGCTAGAATTCTAAAGAGTTAAATTTGGTTGAAAGATAAAAGTATGGTGGTTGGACAGTATGGTCCCATTCTGAGGGGTAATGTTGAAGAGTGTGATTTTTCTGGGGATAATTGCTGAATTGATGTTTTTTGAATGGGGTTGAGTAGGGATTTAGTTTAATTGCCAATATCTGCCCACCTTAAGGATTTTTTGTACAGTTGTCACCACCACTCTCAGTTAAGCCCTATTCAAGGAGGGGGTGTAGTATGCTCAAAAGTTTACCCCTTAGCCCAAATTACGCAGATGAGCAGTGCTTTCAAGTGAGGGAGATTAAATTCAACAGGACATACAGAAGATGGAAGAGAATTCCAGAGAACAGAGGTGGCGGGAAAGAATGAAGCACCACAGCAAACTAGGCTGGAGTTACCAATATCAACACAAAGCTTATGTGCGCAGATACAGCACTCCTTGTGCTACGAAGGCATCATAAAGGTGAGAGTACGCAAATGAGTTAAGTTCCTCGAGCACATTGCTGCTGGGGTGCCTATAGAATAAAGATAAAGCTCCAACAGAAACAGTTTATTAAGCCTTTTGCCTTTGACTCTACCCTATCCAAAAGCCGGGTGGAACCAGAGCACCCCCCCCCCCCCCAGATATGAGAGCAGTACTCAATACAAGGGCGTGAGACCCTTGTTATAGCTGGAGCAACTGAGAGAGGAAAAAGTCTCGCCCAGTCTAAAACAGAATACTCCCAGTTTCTTTGAAGGCCGCCCTAGCAAACCGGTTGTGAAATTGAGCTTTCAACATTTTTTTTTTGTTTATGTTAAGGCCCAAGGATGTTTATATTGCAAACAGGAGAGAGAAGAGAACCGTCGAAAGAGATAGGAAGTTAGAATACGTTTTAGAGAAAGGAAATTTGCAGAAGTTGGTTTTTTAAAGAATTGAATTTTAACAAGGTTGAGACGACCCCCATCCGGAAATTCTATCCAGAGATCAGCGAGAATAGAATAGGAAAGATTAAGACGAGAGGCAAATTCCAGAAGTAAACGGGAAGCAGGAAATGAAAGGAGTTGAAGAATGAAGGGTCGAGTTCCGATCGGTATATGATTGTGGATAGATAGATGTCTGCAGGTGAGGAAGATCATTAATGAAAAGAAGGAATAAATAGGAGAATAAGACAACCCTGAGGAACACCACTTATGACAGAAAAAGAAGAAGTCGCCCCGTCAACAACAGCCGATTAATTTAGATTATTTGAAAGAAAACGACATAAGTTAAGCAGAGAGAAAGAGGAAACCAAAGAAGGGGAGCTTGGTGAGCAGTGACGCATGCCTCACTCGCGCAAATGCTTTGGATATGTACCAGCGCCACACGCAATATTCTCCCCATAGTTCCTAACGAGCTGAAACATAAATCGGTAAGATTAGAAAGATATATCGGCAGAAGAACCTTTAGCGCTGAAAGCCGTTGTACTGGCTATTGGAAAGAAGGAATGAGTTTCCAGATAATCTAAGAAGTTAGTTGAGAAGGGTTTCAAAGATCTTAGATAGAACAAGTGAAAAGCTATAGGGCAATAGTTGGAAGGATCAAAGCGGCTTCCTTATTTCGGATAGGTTGGACATGTGCGAGCTATCCAACACTGAGGGAAAAGTGCTAGTATTGAGACATAAGGAGTATAGTTGAACGAGGGGGCGGGGATTACACGGGAAGCACACTCCCTCAAACTTGGGAGGAATGCCATTGGGCCACCATCTTCCTAATCCTTCATAGATTTCCAGGGCCTATGCCACCTGCACAAAATTGTAATCTCAGCAAAGACTAGGACACCTGAGAGAAGAAGGACGGAGGAAGAATAAAATGGCGAATCGTCTAGTGTTGAAGTTAGTAGAAAATAGGGAGGCCGAAGAGATTGGCCTTTTCAGTTGGAGATATTAACAACAGGAACCATCAGAGGAAAGAGAGATTTACAGAAGTTGTAGAGATGTTTTTGGCAAGAGGCCAGAAAGATTTGTCAGTAGGAGAACCAAGGAAGTTAGGGCACTTTCATTTGATGAAAGCCCGCTTTGCTCGTCGAAGAGTATCCCCTGCAATGATTTCCAGCTGAATGAAAATTGGCGAGAGTGATTGGAGAATGAGAATTTTTCCACCCCCAATATGTACTGTCTCTAGCCTGAATGGCCAGAGAACAAGCACGATCGAACCATGGTTTATGAGAAGAGAAAGATTTAGTTGAAGAAGGAATGAACTTGCTAGTCCCATCAACGATTACAACTCCCTCCTTATCTTTTAAATATTTATACATCCATCATTATTCCTAACTGAGGTAGCTAATTTGCTATCATCTGCAAACTTGTAAACCTTACATTTAAGCAGGGTTGGCAAAAAACCCACTTTTTTTGAAAAAGCCCAGTGGGCCCGGGGATTTTCGGGTTTTTTCATCTAAAACCCGAAAAAAAACCCGGGGAAAATTGGTTTTTTTCATTTTTCCTTTCCTTTTCAGCAATAACTGCAATTTCATATTAATTTAATTGTTTGTTTTCAATTTTGTTAAGTTATTATAAGTTTGATTATAACAGTAATGCCAAAGACTCTTGGATCCAGAAGAAAACTAGGAAATGAATGGACTGAGGTTCTGAATGTCTAAGGCACCAGCAAAGTAAAATGTAAATATTACAGTGATACAATTAGCAATAAAATTGAAAGAATAAAAGTGCATCGGAAAAAATCTTGTAAGCGCTTGTCATATTCTGGCAAATCTAGTGAATCAAGTATGGATCTTACAGATGTAGAAGAAAGGGATTCATCTAATTTTCGATGGCTGCAAGACATTCAACAATGAAAACATGGTTATCTGTATCTGACACATCAAAAAAACTAAAGAATTTGTCTAAATATACCATTAAAATGACAACTGCACAAAAAGAATTTCTTGACCAAAAAATATCAGTTTTTTTTTTATGCTAACAACGTCTCATTTTTAAGTGTTGAATTGAAGTACTTTGTTGAAATGATACAAACCTTAAGACCTTGTTACTCCTTACCATCTCGAAGAAATCTAGCAGGTCCACTTTTGGACACGGCTCATATCAGGGTTTGCCAAAAAATGGGTTTTTTCGAAAAAAACCAACGACCCAGGGTTTTTTCGGTTTTTTTCAGAAAAAAGACAGAAAAAAACCAGGATTTTGGGTTTTTTCAGGGTTTTTTCAGGATTTTTTTGCACAGATTTTGAAAAATGGGTTAACTCATTTACTAGTTATATATATATCATAATATATAATTATATATATTATATAATATATATATATATAATATATATATATATATATATTATATATATATATATATATATTATATATTATATATATATTAATTTTCAAGTACTTTTATGTTTATACAATTATATTATAAATATATAATCTAAAAAAAATTAAAAATTTTTTTTAAAAAATGCCAATGTTATCCGGAAGTTATCCGGAAATTTAACTGCCTACAAAGCAAATGTAAAGAAACGAATGGAGGATGCTTTAGAACCATTCTTTTATGTAGCCAACCTTCTGGATCCTAACATAATGGGTATGTAATGAAATTTAAGCTGAAATACATTTATAATAAACCTATAGATAACCAGTGTTTTTGAGATATCGGATTGAAAAAATGATATTTTGCTGTTAATGAAATACATATAAGCCATATATATATATATATATATATATATATATATATATATATATAATATATTATAACTATATATATATTATATATATATTCATATATATATATATAATATATATATATATATATATATATATAAATCATATTTTTGCTTTATAGGATCTGAAATATCCAGTCAGCAGCAAGATGAAGCTGAATCCTGGTTGAAGTTATACAACCATGAATATTTCGCACCTTTCATGGCATTTGCTATTAAAGATAACAGTTTTTTCCATCCTCTATGTTCGATGAAACTTTATTAAGAACATATAAATCTTGTCCTTCAAAATGGTGGAAAATTATGGAAAAACGAACATCAAAAAACAATCTCTTGCCAAAAGGATTCTGCATATTCTGCTCAGATCTTTTAAGCTGTCCACCAAGTTCTGCCTCTATTGAAAGGGTGTTCTCGACATTTGGCCATATCTGGTCTAAGCTAAGAAACAGGCTTGGTGTACAAAAGGCCAGCAAGCTTGTCAAAATATATAAATTTCTTAATAAATGAAGGTGATTCCAAATGAAACACCAAAATAAATAATTTGTTAGGGAATTAAAATTTTTGAATGAATTAAAATTTAAAGGAAAAGTATATGGTTTTAATTTCCAAATTAACTCTTTAAAAAAAACATTTTCTTATTTTTCTATAATTTTTTTTTGAAAAAACCCAAATTTGGGTTTTTTCAGGGTTTTTTTTTTGTCCTTCAAAATGGTGGAAAATTATGGAAAAACGAACATCAAAAAACAATCTCTTGCCAAAAGGATTCTGCATATTCTGCTCAGATCTTTTAAGCTGTCCACCAAGTTCTGCCTCTATTGAAAGGGTGTTCTCGACATTTGGCCATATCTGGTCTAAGCTAAGAAACAGGCTTGGTGTACAAAAGGCCAGCAAGCTTGTCAAAATATATAAATTTCTTAATAAATGAAGGTGATTCCAAATGAAACACCAAAATAAATAATTTGTTAGGGAATTAAAATTTTTTTGAATGAATTAAAATTTAAAGGAAAATGTATATGGTTTTAATTTCCAAATTAACTCTTTAAAAAAAAAAACATTTTCTTATTTTTCTATAATTTTTTTTTGAAAAAACCCAAATTTGGGTTTTTTCAGGGTTTTTTCAATGTGGGTTTTTCTGAAAAAAACCATTGGGGACAATCCGATTGTCCCCAATCGTGCGAACCCTGGCTAAATAAATGTATAATAATAAATATATATATATATATATATATATATATATATATATATATATATATATATATATATATATATATATATATATTATATATATATTATTCTCTTCAAAGCTAATGAAATTCTGATGAGCATTATAAATATTTCACTAAGTAAAAGAGTATAATTTCTAATATTTTCATTTTTGTTTACTATTTTTACATGCAATTATTCTTGGAAAACAAAAAAATTGAAAAAAAACCAAGTGGGCAAAATAGTGGTTTTTTCAAGTGGATTTTTTTGAAAAATATTTTGAAATTTATATATATTTATATATATATTATATATATATATATATATATATATATATATATATATATATATATTTATATATAATATATATATATATATATATATATATTTCTTTCCACAAATGAATTAAAATGAGTTTATAAACATTTCACTAAGTAAAAGAGTATAATTTCTAATATTTTCATTTTTGTTTTAACAATTTTACATGCAATTATTCTGAAAAAAATTTGAAAAAACCCAAGTGGGCAAAATAGCGGGTTTTTCAAGTGGGCTTTTTTGAAAAAACCTGGGTGGGTTTTTTCGGGTCGGGCCCACTCATGCCAACCCTGCATTTAAGTCCCTGGTCCCTGGTCCCTGGTCTAAATATTTTATATATATATATGAGGAACAGCCACTTGACCTAAGAATTCATTACGGACCACAAACATGTCTCCTCATTTCCATTAATAAATACTTTTTATATTCATTAATTATTATTATTATTATTATTATTATTATTATTATTATTATTATTATAATAATATATATGTTCTGACCGTCGTTGGAGTCGGACGCAATGGAAACAGCTGGGAAAGAAGAAACGAGAAGAACCAGAAAAGAGATTGGGAGAGCTATTCAGAAAGCTCCAAATAGTTCTAGTCTGAAAATAGGAGAAAGGAGATTGGATGAAAGAAAAGTAAAAATTCTAATCAACTCAGTAAATACACCTTAAATTTAGTTGAACATTTCGAAATTAAAATCTAAATTATAAAATAATTAAAACAAGATTAAAAATTTTAAAAACATTTTAAGAAGAGGAGCAACAAAAATTTTTATATTTGTCTTTCCATTAATATTTAACAGATGGAGTTTTAAAAATAATTTGAGAAGTTGAAATTTTTTTGAATCGGTTCTTTATGACAATAATGAAAAATTAAATATGATTTAGATATAGAATGGAATTCTTGAGAAGTCAGTTTCAGTGATTTGCGCTCAAAGAAGATTGTTTGTTTCGCAGCAGTCAGGACATATGAAGATTTTCTTAACAGGTTATAGGGCAACAGGGCTAGCAAGCCAGTCCTTTCCTTTTGCTTAAATTACTCCTGGACCAGCATTGGAATCTTTTACGCCTAGAAGCAAGATCCTCTGGAGAGCTCTGGGAGAACGAGTTTTGAGGCCTAATGGAAGAAGATGCTAGTTCTACTGAAAGGGCGAAAACCATACCTGAGAGTGTTCAACTCGAGGACAGGCGTCGGAAACTATTGCGCCGAGAAGTGATTTTTCTAGAGTGCTCTAGGGTTAAGAGTTTCGGGCCAGAAGGAGAAGATGCTGGACCAACTGACAGGGCGAAAGTCCTTCCTGGGAGTTGTTATAGATTATTATTATTATTATTATTATTATTATTATTATTATTATTATTATTATTATTATTAAGAGACTTAAGGAATCAAAAATTTTGATCTCTTAAATAATTTTGGAGGGTTGAACAACCTTATATATATATATATATATGGGTCTCCATTTTTTGCGTACCAAAATAATGGAAGTTGGCCGCTCGATATTTTGAAAACTTTTATATTTTGCATGGAGTTAATGTTATCCCTGCAGAGAGCAGAACCACCATTCGTTTTTTAGATTTACTCTGCCGTTGTGAACAGGTGAGCCAAAAATGTTTACCAGGGGAGCCCAAAATTTACATTATTAGAGGTAGTAAACATTTTTAAGTCATATCTCCATATTGTTAATTCTTATACCAAAGTTCATAGAGAGTGATTTGTTAGGATACTTTAAGGTACATTTGGCCTTTCCTGTTTTTTTTTGGCAAAAATAATATTTCACCATGAAAATGAATCGGAAAAATTGTGTTAAAAATCAAAGAAATTTCCATTTTCGTGGGTGTATTATTAAAAGAAGGAAATAATTTAACGCTATGAAATTTGGTGTGATGATACATACTGAAGTATGGTTTAACCTAAATCTTATGGTAAATATTTTTAAAAAATTTACAGGGTGTCCAAAAATCAATTTTTCGGAAAATCGGTAACTTTGAACCTTAATATCTCTTATGGGGTAAGTGCTAAAATCTGAAAATTTCACACATTATACTACTACCATAGAATGTTCCTTCACCTGCAATATTGACTTTGGTATTTGCTTGCTTTAAGAAATACAAGCCCTTCAAAAATTGCCA
>JABUQX010028637.1:0-2500 GCA_015478945.1 Trachelipus rathkii | reverse complement strand
GGGTAGGAGAGATAAGGAACTGTAGAAATTATAGGGAATAAGTTTATTGATGTTTGTAGGGAAGGTATATGCTGGTATTTTGGTTCGAAAGAGTGCGTCGAGTGACTGAAGGACTGATTGGTTGAGAAGAACAAAGGTGCGTTTAGGAGTGGTAGAGGGAGTGTGGGATGGATCAAATCTTTAACATTGAAACAAATGCATTTGAGAAAATGGGGAGAGAAGAATAAATTTGTATTTAGGTTTTTATGATTGCAACAGGCTTATGATAGAGTTAATAGGGAAGGCTTATGGCAGGTGTTAGTGAATGATGGTGTTGGTGGTAGGTTCTGAATGAATCAAAAGTATGTATGACGATAGTGAGGGGTGTGTAAGAAAAAATGGTGTCAATGGTGATTTGGTTTAGGATTAATAGCGGAGTAAGACAGGGTTGTTTTATGTCTCCTTGGTTATTCAATTTGTAAGTGGATGGGGTTATGAAAGAATTCGAGGTGGGGATGGCAGGAAATGGGTGTTGGAGAAGGGAGATGAGTGGAGGGTGCCAACTACCTATTATATTGCGGTGATGATTTGGTTCTGTTGGCGAATCTGAGAGAAGTGAGATGATTGTAGGAGAGATTTGGCAGGGTGTGTTAAAAGGAGGGCTGAAAGTAAAACGTAGATAAGAGTTAAGTTATGGTTGTGAGTGAGGACACTCCTCAGTGTGAAATTATTGTTAAATGGTGAGCAGCTAGAACAAGTGTCTGAGTTTAAATAATTTGGGATATGTTGGATGAGAAGGGGAACGGATTAGTGCAGAGTGTAGTAGGAAATTGTGAATGGCAGAAGGTGGCTGGTGCAAATTAAATCTTTGTGAATGCAAAGGGGGGACTAAGTCTTGAGTGCGCAGGGTCTTACATGAGGGTATGTTGTTACCTGTGTTATTGATTGTAGTGAGACTATGGTCTGGAATAAGAAGTATAGATCTAAAGTCAATGTGTTCAGAATGGGACAATCTTTAGGGGTGTGTTAGTGTGTGAGGGAAAGAATTGATTAAAGAGAGGACATAACGTATTAGAGAGTGGTTATGTGGTGTGAAGAAAAGGGGTAAATGAGAGAGAGAATAAAGAAAGTATGTTGAGATGGTTAGGTCATGTGGAAAGGATGAGTGATAGTCGGTTGGTTAAGCGGATGTATAGTGGTGAGTGTGTTGGGAACCGACCGGCTGGGAGACCGAAGAGAAAGTGGATTGAGTCAGTAAACGAATGTCTGAAGGAGAGAAATGTGAGTTTGGCAGAGGCGAGAGTAAGGGTGCATATAGGAGAAGAATGGCGGGGTTTTGTATGGGGGCATGGTTGTGGCCCACCTGGGCCAGGGGATGAACCCTTACATTGACGATTTACCATAGTGAGGGTCCGTTGTAAGGGTGGCTGTCGCAGTAGCCCCGACTCCACCCTAATATTATTTCTGAAAGGTGCATCACTAATATATATATATTTGTTATAATTATGTATATTATTATTTCCATTTATGCTTCTAATCATATGCACTTTCTCCCATCCTACTAATGTATCTATCTTTAGGTAAAATAAGTAGACTAGTCATTTGCAGACATTATTTATTCTGATTTTATGAAAGTGGACATTTTCCACCACAACTCATTGTTGTCTCTTGCTGTCAAGAGGAGTTACACATCGCTGGAAGTAAGTCTTCACAGTTTCCAATCTTGATGTTAGATGTGTAACCAGCAGCTCCATTGATTTATGAGTGCTAACCCCCTTTTTCTTCACAGACTTTTCTTCAATCAGCAGATCATCTTTTCATCTTTTAAAGACCTTCACAGTGCCCTTGCTGAGGGATTAATTCCCATAGGGTAAGCACTCATTGTAGCTTCAATATCATTCTTAATTAATTTTCACTCACTGTAATAACAGCATGGAGCTTCTCTATAATTGACTTGTCTACATTACAGGTGCTATTCTTGGGAGCATCAGTTTTGCTATTCTCGGGGCATTATTGCCCATTGCCTATCTTGGGATTTCGTCATTACATATTTTGGGATCATCAACTTTGTTTTTGCCAATTGCCATTTTTGTGCCTTATTGCCATCATCCTGCTTTTGTACTTGACTTGTCACCAATCACCGATCCAATTGGACTCATCAGAAACACAAGACTGCAAAACCAAGTTGAGTTACGGTTCATGTTTTGCATCTTACACACACAGACAAATTAACTCAATGTTCCATTATTATTTATATTCTATGTAAATAATATTTGGAAATTCGAACATACAGTTCCGTCTGTAATTACTCTTAATGCAGACCATGATTTTACAGGACCTTGAAAGGTCACGAATGATGTAATTAGCTTCCCTCCCTTAAAAGTTAGTTTTTAAATAAAATTAGAAAAGGAAGCATTTGTTTCTCCCCCTTCTACTCAGTTAACATTTAATGATTACTTATTTACGGAGGGAGAGGAAGTTATTCAAATCAACGAAGTTGCTGATGAATAGTTTGCTGCCT
>JABUQX010028636.1:0-50498 GCA_015478945.1 Trachelipus rathkii | reverse complement strand
TTCTTAAGCACTACTGACCCATATAAATACACTAACTATATAATACATTAATATATTTATATTATATATATATATATATATAAATATTATATATATATAAATTATATAGTATTATATTATAATATTTATTAATATATATATATATATGATATATTATAATATATATATATATTATATATATTATACTTAATATGAATATATATTATATATTAATATAGTATATAATATATTATATTAATATTTATATATATATTATTATAATTAATATATAAGTATACTATATAAGGATATAATATTATATATATATATATATATAATATATATATTAATATATATTATATATATTATATTTATATATATAAATATATATTTATATATATATATTAATATATATATATATAGATTAAACTATACGTATATATATATATATAATAATATTTATATATTATATATATATATTATATTATATTATATATTATATATAGTTATATTAATATATATAATATGATTATATAATATAATTTAATATATAATTTTTAATTTATTATATATTATAATTATATTTATATATAATATATAATATTATTTAATATATTAATATTATATTAATATATATATTATATATATATATATATATATTATATAATTAATTAGTATATATATTATATTAATAATATTATATACATTAGTATATAATAATATATAATATATATATAATATTAATATATATATATATATTAATATATTTGTATATAGTTTGTATGTAAATAAGCTGTAAGAAGAAACATATAATATTATAATATATATATAATATATATATATATATAATATATATAACTATATATATATATTTATATATTTATATATATATAATTATATATACTATATATTATTATATATATATATATTTATTATATCTTATATACGTATTAATATCATATATATTATATATATATATTATATATATTAATGTATAGGATCAAAGTATAGATATAATAAAACATTAATTAATATATTCTTTATTAAGTTATTTTAATATATTTGTGTGATAAATTTATATATATATATTAATAATATTTTATTATATATTATTTTATATTAAATATATATGATATATATTATAATTAGATATAATATATTATATAATATAGATATATATATTATTTTATATATATATATATATATATATAATATTATATATATATATATTATATATATATTATATATATATAATTATATATATAGTATATTAATCTATATATATATATATTATATATAATATATATATATATATAGTTCATATATATATATTAATATATTTAATATATATTATAATATTATATAATTAATTATATATATTATAATATATAGTTATATATAATATTATATATATTATATTAGATATATATATACTATTTATATAATATATGTATATATATAGATTATTATACTATATAATATATTATATATATATTAATATATATATATTAATATTATATTATATATTAATATATATATATATAATTAAATATAATATTTAAACGTTACTTATCGCAAAAACGAAAAGAAGACGTGTAAATAATAAGAATAATTCTCATACTACTTAAAATATTAATATTAATACTATAAAATTAGATAAACATAATGGACATTACATATAATAAAAATTTATATTTTTTTGCTGCTGCATACAGTGAAAAAGTTAAAATTCAAAGACGACTTATTTAAACTCTTGATTTCAGAAGATTCATTAGTTTGTCTCAAGATTTGGCTTTTATATTTCTATTGAGTTATACAATGTATGGTTTAAGATTTTTAGAAAACCTAAGGTACAAGGAGTCTTTTATTCATAATTTTTCATTTAATAATCGTTTATTTCTTTTAAGGGCTTACCTTATTTAATTATATTTTTACTTTATTTTTTTCTATTTTCAGAACACTATGAGTACTTCACGAAAGAGACTGTTATTTAATATAACTACCCAACGATATAATTATACTGACATTAAAATCTAGTGGTATACGTATAATATAGTAAATTATAAATTATATGTCAGGTGTGAGATATTACATGACTCTAAAAGAAGTAAGCAGAATAATTTTTGGTGTTGTCACTATCAATCTCTGTTGATATAGACGGCATAAGCACATATCACTAGAATACATCTTTGGAATATGAAACTCGTGTAAGCACATCTTCCTCCGCTCGTATTCGCGCGCTCAAATAGCTCGTGCGCTCTCTAGTTTCAACAAGTATTGCTTCGTTCGTTCTGAGTCTCAGTGTAAATTATGATAGTCACGAAAGAAATAATAGAACGTGTCTTTTGAGCTCCTCTGATAAAAACATTGATAGAAAATAAAGTCGTTTCAATAGAGCACTGTGGTGGTATCAAGACTGAGCTCAGCGAAGATAGGATTTCAAAGGAAGCTGATATTTTTTGTTGGTATTAGAACTGATAATTAATTTCGGTTCTCACAATCGTATTAAAACTTTTGAATGAAGTACTGTGTTACTCAATAAAGATCAGATACACAGTTCTCGCGTCTAATCCTCAGTAGTTTTGGATTCAAAACGAGTTCCTACTCGGCATTATTCGGTGTAACCTGTTAAACCACTCAACTCGTATATACTCGTAATGTTCCGCACTAATTTACATGATGTTCATATCAACTCCTAGACTTTAAGTTAAGATTGTCTGATGAAGACTATCTAATGATTATTGTGGTGTGTCATAAATTGCAGATATAGTGTAATAAGTTGATAATATGAACTGTGAAATTTTTATATCACTATATATATATAAGTACACAGTATTTCCATCTAGGAAAGATGTATATAATTTATAGTTTACAGTAGTTATAGTTACTTCTACAAGTCTCTTAATAGATTTACTGTAGCTTATTTTAGCATCTAGACATATTAAGTATTAAAAAGATAATCTGTCTATACATAAGGTATATATATATATATATATAATATACCGAATTGTTAAATAACTTTATTTGAGACTATAGATATAATATAATATATATTCGTACTAGGTGATAGTACTTTAGTATCATTCCATATTTCTAATTGAAGAAGTATAGTATACTATATAGTTAATATCATGTAGAATAATTACCTGGATTACTACCTACTCCAATATGGATAGGTACCTTATAAATCAACCGACAGCTAAAGTAATTAGACTCACGTAATTGTTTATGGATAATAGGTTTCAACGAAGAAGCTATTGAAGTGTGTTATATACTATAGTTTTATTGTTACCAATGGTACAATAGTTATGCTATCGATTCAGAATTAATGGGTTATTATTCATACTACCATACTATAAAGGAAATTGAAATAAATATTTAATATACCGAGAAAATTATATTAGCTTTGAATAAAATTATATATTGCATATAAATTAGTTCAAAGATGACTTTAAAATATTTAGCGTTGATTTGATAAACTTTATTTGACGAATAGCAAAATACTTTTGGCAGCTCTAATAAGCAGCTGAATATTATATAAATAATATATTATACTATATAGTACCTATTGTTTCATATGTTATGTCTATGTTAGATTAAGTTGGTTCTATAATAAGAGACACTGGTGAATAAAGTTAGGTATCGTGCTATATATCTGCATGAGCTAGAATATATGACTGTGGTTGCTATCTAAATATATATAATCGTTTATATAACGAACCACTGTATATAGTTGACAGGGGAAAAAGATTATTATTTACCTCACACCATACTCCACATAACAACTAGTACTGATGATCATAAGTGACAATTTTGATTATTAGTCTAGTACCCTAGAATCAAGTATATGGTATGATAGTTTTTCAAATTATTTATGCTGGAGGCATGATATTGTTATAACAGCTTAGGTATATTGTAATATGTATTTGAGATAACTCATAATGTATGGAATATACTTTTAGCGGACCTTCATATAAATTCCGTGACCTAAATATAATCTAGTGGATAGAATCAAATATTATTACATTATATAATTCCTCAATGTACACTGATATTGAGCTATCTGTTTACCTGTGAGTAATAGTTTAAGTTTTGTTTATGTATTAGTTCAGGAACTTTTGATAGTAATCGTACAGAAAATATGTGCTTTTATCAGACTTCAAAAGTAATTGAAGCTCATATATAGAGCTATAAAGTATTATATTATCATGAAACATATTTTAAGTTAACAATAACTAGGTTTTCTCATATATATATAGAGCGATGTTATTATATATATATTATATTATAGTGTATAAGGAAAACTAATAAAGGGGAGAGGTTATATCTCAATCTAAGGAATATTCAATATTAATATAGAGTCGATAATGTCGATAGTAAGTACCTAAATGAAAGATATGGGCACAGTTCTAGAGGTGGATAACAGATAGCTATTTTAACGAGAGCCTATAAAATTTAAAACGTAGAATATTGAAATCTCCTATGTCATATCTCAAGACTTAAAGACACATGCACGCAGGAGATAAGATAGAAATTGAATAGACACAGTCAATGGATGTAGGGGAAAGCTTTAGGCTTACGGTACTATAAATTATATATATATATATATATATTTATATACTTATATATAGTCGCATGTCAATATAATTATAGGTTGTAGTGTGATATAGTCAGAGTTACATAGATACTGAGATCTTAGGTAGAATATCATATACTATAGAGAAGTTCCCCTCACTATATATTTGAATACATGAGCTATGCGCGGAGTGTGACCTTATTTTATATATAATATAAAGAAAAATTATATGACACGATTCATATATATATAATATGTTATAATAATTAATTATGCTAATTTTTCATTTTCCAAAATAATTGAAGGTTGATACCTTATATATTTTTAGTATTATTTTATATTAAATATTTATCATAAAACAGAGATTGAAATATTCATTTTATGTTATAAGATTATAGACATATATTAATTCTTCGTAGTTTTTTTTTTTGTGAATTACGTTTCAACCAATTACAAATTAACATAAATTGTTGTTATTAATGGTATTTTATGGTATGACACTCTGTTATCTCATAATACTATAGATACTAATCTATAGTGAAATATAGGGGTGAGTAATTCTCAAGGTAAATATCTCACAATGATTATATATAATACTATTATATATATATAGGCTATAACAAGTTATACTTATTTAATAATTAGACCTTTTCATAAAAATTGTGTATATTGCGAAAATCTTTGATTATTATAAGGCCATGTGAAAATCTAACTACTATATATACTACTAACACTTAAATAGTACCATAATACCTAACCTATATAACCAAAATCACTACCTGATAAATTATTACGTATTTCATACATCTACATTATGTGTAGGACACTATAATCTCACGAAAATATAAACAAAGTAAATAGAAAATACAACTAGTATTGAGCCATGAAGAGTAACTTATAGTATGAAGTTACCACTCAATTATTCGCTAGCATAACTTAATTATTTTTATAATTCTACTCACCTCTGTATAATTTCCATATAGTGCATATAATACTGGATATGCTGGCTGTGGAGAAGCTAATTATAGCAAAGAAGTCTAATCAGTAACGAAAATTTCAGTCATACTATTCTAGGATTGTTTATATGTGTAAAAGAACAGATTATAATGTGACTATATAACATTGCTATATAAACTTCAATATTTAATATTGAGTGATGATGATGATGATAGTGAGAAAGAGATGGTAAAGTTAGAGATTGAAATAATGAGTGAGAGAGTGAGAAGAGAATTACTCAGATGTTGTGAGTAAAAGACAGTGAGAGAGAAAATAAAAATGAAAGAAAATTGGTAATATATGTAACTATGAATGATTTCAAATGTGAATTTTGTGATAATTATAAATTAAATAAACGCTAAATGGAGAGATAAATAAAAAAAAATGATAAAAATAAAGTTGATATATAAGAAAAGTGAAGGTAAGTGCATAAATAGAAAAGATGTGAAAAAAGATAGGAGGTTGTAAAAAACACAAAACTAAACAGAAGCCTAAATAAAAACCTAAATATACTGAATATTGTAATTATTAATAATTAAAATTGTTTTGTAAATATATAAATTAAGTAATATATTAATAATATCTTGACTTTGGATAGTATCTTAATCACTACACATTTGCTTGCTATATATAGTCAAAATCTGTTACCTTTTATGTCGTGATATAATGCTACATGTTACATCAAAGATTGATTCCATCTTTAGTATTTAGGTTCCCTTACATGAGTAATATCATAAATAGCTTGGTATATGATTATTATTACCTAATTAATATATATATATATACTATTATTAATAGGTATATTTTAGGTGCCTAGTAATTTATATTATATATTAATTATATATTATATATATATATAAATAATATATATATATATTATATATTTATATATTATATATATGATATAATATTAAAATTATATTATAATATATATATATATATTAATATATTTTATATATATACTACTATATATATATTTAATGTAATATATTTTTTTATTATATAATTTAATATATATAGTAAAATATATATATTATAATATTAATTATAAGACGACATTTTAAGAGCAAATATATAATATCTTATTATCTCTCACTACATTTGGCTTCAGTGTTTTAATAGGCTGATATTTAAATATTACAATTGTTAAAGAATTTAATTACAATCATTTTATTTATTAGTGAAATATGTTATTAAAAAAATAAAAATAAAATAATAAAATAAAAAAATATATTAATATATATATATATAACATAAAATCTAGTACAACTTAAACATTTCCCATATAATAATTTTGTAATCCTTACCACGCCAAGAAATTTGTGTTTTAAAATAAAAAAAATAAATTATTGTTTAAATAATTATATATATATATATAAGTAATAGTATTAGATATAAGTAAGGTATTACCTATTTAGTATATTGTTTATTGGATTTCTACTGGTTTAATAAATAAATCTAAGATATCACTTTTTATTACACTTGAATACTACTTATTATTAAAATTCTGATTATTTTTATTTCATATAATAATCTAGACATATTCCATTCTCGAATATGTACAATTATCTCTATATATATATATAATATTACCGCACTATGATGTGATCAAGGAGTCGGGGTCTTCTCGGTATACCTTATATATTCGGGGAACTAACGGTGGTTTAGGCCTAAATTCCTACCACTCCGGGAGGTGTCTCACGGAACCCCTCATAGTTCATATCCTTGGAGGATATGTTTGGGTGTGTGAATGGTTTTAGGGGAAAGTGGCTGGTGTCGAGGGTGCTCATATCTGAAACTCCCTCATTCGGCACTTGCTCGAAGAATGTGAGAACGTGCTCTCTGAGTTCGCTCCCTATGTTCCCGTCGGTCGAGCCTCTGGTTTTTGTGTTGCCGAGAGGGTTGATAAGCATTTTCATATTGTTGAATTTCCCAGTGATAGATTTCACTCAGAATAAATGATGCTATAAATAGTTTTCGAATTTCGATGCTACCTATTTGTAGTTTGTGTATCTATTTTTATTATATTTTTGATTTTTGTGTTTTTATATTCTTTTTTATTTATCTCAATTTTTCACGATAACTAAGAAAGTTTGGACCGCAAATTCAACCCACTGGCTATATCCCTGTGTTTTATCCCATGTAGATATAGTTGTATGAACCTAAACTCTGATACATATGAATGGCTAGTATGCGATATACCCGCGGCCGTGCGAGTAAATTATTATGATATAATAAGTAATGTATATATAACGTATTTATAATGATTAATGAACAATAATTTTAATAAGGTTGTATGTGCGTCTGTATAAGATAAAGCTAAATGAGAAAATAAAACGAGGTACTTTGAGCATAGTTATTGTTCAGTATGGAAAGGATGGTATTGATAGGTCTATGTTGGTATGCGGAGATGTATAGTGGTGGAGTGTGTGCTGGAATTATACTGGGCTGGTATAATAGAGACCGTAAAAGAAAGAGAGTGCTTTTGATTCAGTAAACATGAAATTCTAGAAATTTATAAAGTGTAATGTGATGTTTGCCAGAGGAAAGAAGAAGATGCATATTTATAATGAGTGAATATAATAGGTACGGGGTTTCATAGTGATTAGTATGTGAGTATATGGTTAGTGTAAATCTTTAGCTCATAAGTAGCTGTAATAACTAAACATATTGTGAGACTGAGCTAAATTCGCTAGTTTGATGTAGGTCCTTTAATCTCGTAAATCACTAGTAGTGAATTAATTCTTACTGACTAGTGAGCGACGAATTCTTCACTATAAGAGGTAATATGTTAAGATGGATTTAAGGGTCGGTAATTATTTTCGCATTGCGTATGGTTCATTCTCATTATACTTTTCTTAGTTTCCTGAGTATGTATAATGTCTTACCGCACTCCTAATCCTTAATTTCTGGTGCGGAAATTTAATATTAGGTATATTAAAAACTATATATATATATAATATATATATAATTTTATATAATTATATTATATAATTTATTATATTATATATTTAATATCTTATATACTATATATATATATATTAATATTATATTAAATATATATTTATATATATATAATATATATTATTATATATATATATATATATATATATATATATTATAATTATATTAATATATAATATATATATATATATATATATATTTATATATATATATATATTAATTATGTATATATTATAGTATAATTTATTTATAATGTAGTGTATATTATAAGAGACGCCTTATGTATTATATGTATTATATTATTATATTGTTAATTATATTATGTTTTAGCTAGCTTTGATTATAGAACATCCATGTTAGTTGATAAATGTAGTAAATATAGTATGTGTTACTTTAAATTGATATATTTTATGTTTAGTGATTATTATGTTAGTTTCTATTACGATTTGTTAGGGTGTAGACTGTATAGAATATGGTAAAAAGTGTGTCAATAAAATGATGATGAATTGAAATTTATCGAATAATTTTTGCTTTAAATTAGTATGATTGTATATAGTACATGATATATATAGTTATTGTATATTGTTATGTCATAATGTATGTATCTATTATTTATGTATAATAGTATGTTATAGTACGAAACCTTTGCAACTAAGTTAATTGTATTTTTAAATTATAGTATTTGTTATTATGTAGTAATGATAAATTTAGTACTTAGGTATATATGTATATGTATAATGTATTATGTAATTTTTATTACTGATAATTAGTTATGTAATTATATGCAACTTTATTGTACTCGCTTGGATTTTTCGCGACTGTTTCCCCTTAAATAATGCTATAAGTATTGTAATATTGCTATATTATATATTGAATATTACTGCATACGTTGAATTCGTCTTTAGTTAGTCCGGATATGTGGTACTCTGCTCTTGTGAACGTTTATAGTTATGTATGATTAAAGTATTGTTATATGAGCACAGTATTTAATATTTATTTATATTAATATTTAATATTATATTATATATTAATAGTATATATTATAATATTTAATATATTATATATACTTAATATTATTTATTAATTTTTATATATTATATAATATATATAATATTATATATATATATATATATATTAATTATATATATATTTATATATTATATATTTTATATATATATATTTATATTTATTATATAAATATATTAATTATATATATATATTAATTAATAATATAATATATTATTTTATAATATTATATTATATATTATAGAGATATTATATTATATATATATATTTATAATATATATATATATTATATAATACAGTATATATATATATATATATTATTCTCTCGAAGTTTATCATCTCACCATATACGTTGTGTTAAACTCGCTTACAATAACCTTGATTCGCGTGCGACTCCAAGCACGTGACTATGGAGCCCCGTATGTATGGTAATATTTAGGTGAACGATCAAACGACAATTATGGATTTATTGACAAATGTCCTTCCTAATAATATTTGACAATAATATATATATATATTATATAACATGTATATGCAACCATAAAGATTTAGTCATAAATTCATTGAAGTTATATATATTACTTTATTACATTCATTAGAGTTATAATTGTTATTAATTCTTCATAAAACAAAAAAAGAGAATTTCAGTTTTTTTATCAGTTTTAGATTATTTTAACTCTCATAAATAAATTTTAATCTCGCCTCAAATTTTTTATAATTTCACAATGCCAAAAATATTATTTCCCTATTTTTGTGTTATTAGTAGTAATATAAAAGATAATAGTTCATCTACGTTAGATAGAGTTTGCCTATGTTGAGATTCAATATTTTCCTTTCAATTTTTTCTTTTCAATTGTTATATTAACAGTGAGTATAAAAGATAATGTTCATCAACTTTAGATTGATTTTATATATTATTTTGGAGTTTCTAATTTTTACTCGCATCAAAAGCGCGTAGGCTGGGTAAACGAAATATTTTTTTTTTTACTATTCCGAATTCTCATAATGTTTATTTTATCGTAAATCACTAGTTTATTTAGCTTGTCCTTACAATCATATATAATATACTCATACTAGAGATTTATATCAGAAACCCTCGTAAATATATATTAATTACTAGAGTAAATATGATACTATATATATCATAAAATATAACTATATATATTAATCTTTACATGATTACTTTCATATAAATATAATCTAGATAAATGATTGAAGGATTTTAAAAATTGAAAAATATAATAAATTATATATATACTATTATTAATATATTATGATATTCATATATATATAATAATATAATATATATTGCTTTATTTTTTAGAAGTTAGAAGCAGTCGTTCTCATTCATACGGGGTAGTCAGTATATATGTATAGTAGCGTATACACTAATCAATAGCGCGGCGCACGAGTTCGAAAAAAGATACTGATTAGTGGTGGGTAGCGGCACTTTAGAATAAGTATCCGAATACACTCTACGACTATTTAATGTACGAAAACAGGCCTATATTGGATAAGTCATGTGGCGAAATATAATTCACCTCCTTAAAGTTGTTATTTATACGCTTCAATGTATATAACTACCAATATACAAAATCTTATACTAATGCCAGTGTAAAAACCCAATCTTTTATTAAGGAATGTATAGGCTCTTAATGACTCATAACTCAGTTATGTAACATAATAATATATTATAAACCTAATTACTCCGTCAGAGATATTCGTCATAATTGATTTAGTGATATTTGGGCTCTTAGTTACAACACTCTCTCTCTCGATAAATATAGGGAAAATATATATTGAAATACATATCACGTAACTTATAGACGTGGCGAAAGTGGTGTAGGGTAGGTCTATAGTCGAGGTATAGTATAATCAGTGAGCGAGTAGTAATCATTCACGTACGAAGCGACTTCCTCATAGATAACATTAGTGATATAGGATAGTGATGTCTAACTGTCTCAGGTAAGATCAGCTAGCGTGCAGATATTACACAATCACTCTCATAACCCGCCCGATAACATGGTTACCTGCATTATTGCTGGTATCGACTCTCTAGTACGTGTAGAGCTCACATCATAGAGTGCTAACGGTTGATGGATCCATCTCTCTTTATATATATATATATATAAGTATATATATTAATAGGTTACACCATAGTAGAAACTCCTGGACTACTATTGATTGCCGGACGAGGAACATAAGGTAATGCCCTCCTAAGGGATACACTCGTATCACCTAATATCGGCCCGGTAATAGTAAACGATATCACTCTAACTTTAGTACTATATAGGTTGCGTTGACATGATCAGGACTTTTCATCGAGGTAGTGTCTCTACCGCCTCGACAGCGTGCTAGAGTATACTCGACTCAAACAATACGGATGAGTAGTTATCTACGCATTGCAAATTTATATGTTGTGGCAGTGTGTCTAGCTCTCCGTATTTGAGTAGTTAGTGAATCGGTTATTGTGATCCGTGAGGATATAGGCATATCTCTTTATACAGGGCTTACGATAGTTAATACATCTATATCGTAATTAGGGCACTCTTTATATGTAGTCCCTAGGTAATAATCAACAAACATTCGTGAACACATGTCATGCCATATTTGCCTTACGCCGGTGACTCTTTCATCTCATTATAATTGCAGATTAGACCTATATACAAGATCAATAACACTAATGCTATACCCATTAATAGTTGTGATTACAATCATATAACTTTACTATATGGACGGTATCTAAATTTTAACTAGCTCGATTTTTGGAGTTTGTGCCAAGCATATACAGTAGTCCGGACCTATCAATACCCAATTCATATAACATTTTATGTGGGATATCTTGAAACGTCAGATCCGCATAGGCTATATATCCCAGGAAAATTTTTTTTTTCGGGGGGTGGCCAACAAGTACGTTAACCTCCACCTCCATCAGATAACCTCATACCGGCCCTGCGGACAGCATACTATGTACAATATCAGTATGGGATCAGTATATCTCCCTGTCCAGGTAACATTACGTCCTACTCTAATCTCGACCAGCTCAATGCTACTAAGTATAACTCGGTTATGATTATAGTACTCAAGTACATCCGTGCAGTATATAGGATGGAGTCAAACACGGTTATTTATGTATATTAATTAAATAACTCTAAATACACCTTTCGATAACTGCAGGTACTCAAAGCCGCTATATATAACGTACCAAATTGTAGTGTTTTGCTCTAGCGCCCAAACCCGACCAACTGCGAGACTCTTTGTGACTGCCCTTGGCCTCACCACTCTTATTCATACTCACGGTTTACTATAGGGATGAATCCACATGTTTATTATGTCATTAGTCCTCAATAAAGTGTGTCTTCGCGTATCTTCAACCTTTTTTTCTATACTCTCCTTGCTTATCTCAACGTATCTACTCTATGTTGAGTGTGGGCGTATAATTTTTTTGGTATACTCTCGATAGTTAGTATATATATATATATATATATATATATATATTAGTTATATATACTATATATTAATATAAATATATTAGTGTGAAAAAGGATAACAAAATATTAAATTATACCTAAAGATAAAAATAAATTTAGTGGTATAGAGAATTATATATAAATTACTAAAAATTATTATTATTAATTGTTAATTTTAATATCTCCTGACTATGAGAGTGGAGCGATAAGTCGATAAAATAAATCATTACTATCTCAGATATTTTTATTTACATAATTTATTTCGATGTATATTGTAGAGGAGGGTGATAGTTACCTCATATAAGGTATAGTCTAATTCATTCAATAGTATTCTCAGTAGGTTTTCAGAGTGTCTTTAATGTTTGTAAAAATAGCTTATAATTTTATCTGACTTTAATAATATAATAGGCTATTAACATACGGGTATAATAATTGCTCTCAGTTATTTGCTAATACAAGATGTAAAATATTTTTAGTGACTAATATTGTGATACTGCGATAACAATGATAACTAGTCCTCAATTGTGGTTATTGGCTGACTCATGTAAATAGTACTGTTTAAGTATCATAAACAAACTTTCTGATTTCCATAGAACTTAACGGAACGAAATACAATCTTATCAGAACTATCCAGAACAATTCAATAATACTTATTACCTATTGTAAAATATTACATAATTTATTTTATCTTTCTCATTTGGGACATTATGAACACTCGTTTTCAGTCGATTAAGCCAATATGAATAGGAATTAAATTTTAAAAACCTCTATATATATCCTAATTAGTCTGTGAAATATTCTAATATAATAACATATCATAACACTCACATAAAATTAGATGATAATTATATATAAATTATAAATGAGGGTATAATATGTATGACATGATAAAGTCTGTAGTATTAGAGTTCGTAAGTAGGATATGAATTGTTGTCTCTATGTAGTTAATTTTAATTTTGTGATAATTATGTATATTGTGATTTAAATTTTTTAGATTATAATTTAACTCAAAGTCAATTATTTCATAATTACTTACTCAAATGATACTGAATATTCGATGCGATAATAATTTTACAAATAAAATGTACTTTATTGCATTATAAAAAGCTTACAGTTAGTTCAAAATTACTAAATTATGACTAATAATAATTTGTTATAATAATCAATATAATGTAATTGAATATATTAATAATAATATATTACTTAAATTTATATTAAACTTTATAAAGTGTTTATTTTAACCAAATTAGTGTAATACATATTTAGTTGAGATAATTATAATACTACTTTAACTAGTTTTGTTAAATTATTATTAAATAAAATTTAAATTTTAAAACTATACTGCAATAATTATGATAATTAATATATATAAATCACAATACTAATGAAATTCCACATTAGTATTTAAATAAAATTTTATATTTATAGAGTTGTCTGAAGTAAATATAATTATTAATCAATAAGGTGAATAATGAGAGTAGAACTATGGATTCACCACTTACTGAGTCCACCCATCCACCCTAATCCCACATCTAATATTAAATCGAACTCACAATATAGTTAAATAATAATTAATAATAATATGTATATGATTCTAAAATATTTCAAAATATATAATTTATGGGTATACTATAACTTTCGCTATAAGATCAGTAGTTTAGTAGTTAATTTATCTATATTATTTTTTTTAAATAAAGTTCAGTTATATCACCAGAAATACCTTTCCCGCCAAAGTGAGAATCTTTAATTTAAATTTGGAATAATTAGATTCCAAATATAATTTCAAATTATAACCATATTATATTAATTTTTATTGTGATGATTATTTGCATTGTATTTTTATTATTTTTGGCCCAAGAAAGTTACTCAACTTAAATATGAATACTTCAGAAGAACAACCATTAGAAGCGACAGTAAAAAATTATCTAACACTTAGATAAAAACTGAATCCAAAACACTGGAATGCTGGCTTATAGTGAAGTTGATTGTTGAGATTATGTTGAAAAAGAATTTCAGTTACCTACCAATAGAGATGTGCTTAAGTTCCTTATTTACCTCAATCTCAGAAAAATGCAAAATAAGAACAAAGATGAGATGGCATAGTATGACATTCAATGAGTAGAAGAATTTTGGGATATGGCAGGTATTCGCACAGCTCCTATCAAAGTGGGACATTCTAAATTGAAACCTAACAAGCACAATTCACATTTTAAGGACGGTGCAAAAACACAAAAATCACTCTCTCTAGATCAAAGTGACACTTTCCGAAATTCCATTTATGTACTGTTTGATATAGACCATAAAAAAATTTTGACCTGATATCACAGGACACATGAAGAACTAAGAGCATGGAAAGGGAAATTTCTTGAAGACCAATGGAATTTAGAGGTTTGGATAAGAAAGCAATCTCATAACAATGAGCAAATTTGGTGTGCTGAGATGGAACAGCTGCAGCGACAAGAAGCTTCAGCTACTATAAATGACTTCAATGATATGGGCTAAACGGATCTCTTTTGATGATGGCCATCAATGTACATACACATTTACAAACTCAATAAAAATTCAAGAATGCCAAGATCTTGATTTTTGTACTCCATAGCAAGTGGTACAATAGGTTCTGTAACCAAGTGTTGTGTCTAAATCATGTTCTGTTGTGCTCATACCTCGCAATCTATTCACAGAACACACAAAAATTTTACAGAAATTTACAGAAGATTGGTTAAATCTCTAGACTGGGCAATGAACAGCCTTCATGGGAGCAAATCCAATTGAAAGTGGAGTTCCACTTGATAATGACTCGTTAACCAACAAAGTTGCTAGAAAAACTGGTTGAAGAAATCAGAAGGAATTTTACTCCACCTATGCATTCAACATTACTTTGAGATGTCAAACTTGTTTCTGATACTGGAAATGAAAACAAAGAAAGTTTTGCGATATTGTTCTCCAGCATGACAAGCTGTAATATCTAAAAGTACGGGGAAAAGAGAAGGCATAAGCTACTTTCGCAATGGCTCGTCAGTGGCAACTTTGTGAGTACATATGAGCCCTTGTATTTGACACATCCATAATATCAAACACAAGATAGAAAAACCGGGCATGAGTAAAATTTTAATTTTTTGAGAAAAAAAATTTGTGCTAGCTTGTCATCAACATATGTTTGAGTGAATCTTAAGTGCAGTACACAGGAAACTGTTTGGCAGCTCATGGGGTTTCGGAAACGATGATTTCATTCATCTGGGATGTTATTAGGTAAAAATATCAACAAAGAGGGCGATTTTAAAACTCCATCTATCAAAGATTGATTTATCAAATGTAAAATTCTATTCAATCTCTCAAATGACTCTTTCTGAACCTAGCAGGAAATGTGCATTACCACGAATATCGGGGGTAGCTGAAATCATGCTTATGGTTTTGGGAAAACTGAGAGAAGAAAACACTGGGTGAGACCAGGGAAATCTTAACATGTGCTATGGATGCTGTCAATTTTATATGCTGTGAAAGTGTATGCTTTCATCGTACTGGCAGGATACAATAAGATCATGGTCGATAAACTGCAGGCTCTTTGTTGATTCAATGTTCTCTTCTACGTTGTAAACTAGCTATCTGCATCCATTGGGGAAGATGCTCCATGTAATGATCTGCAACTCTGGCATGACTTACACGATTACCATAAGTGCGATCAGGAATTCGCTATTGCAGTTTTAAAGGCTATGAAACAATTCTAATGGTATTTACATGAAGAATGTACACCATTTTCTCTATTTTCCAGCCACCTCCCAGATGTAGAACGCCAGAACATTGCTCGCCAATTGCTAAGAATCAAGAGACCGAAAAAAGTTCTTAAGGGGTCATACAGTATATCCCACTCTAAACCAAAAAATGACAACATCGTTGGGAATAACGAAGCTCTTCGTGAAAATATCAACAACAAGCTTAGAGATGCGAGGAGATGTTACCATCGTACCAGCACAGCGAAAAAAATGTCCTACTGACGGAAATCGTATGCGTAAACAAACCTTAAATGTAAATGAGATTCTTTCTTTCAACCAATCAGAAGAAAGTAAACAAGAATACGACGTACGAACCGAAACCATTCAACTCAAAGTTGGTATAATATTCTACGTTAAGACAAACAACAACAAAACAAACAACAACAACAGCAAACAACAAACAACAACAACACAACAACACACTCCAAAAACAACAATAACATAGTACAAAAATAAGTTCTTATATATATATAACGAATATGTTGCTAACGTAACAGTGTTTTCACATTAATAAAGCTAACATGCATGACCAGAATAAGAATATATTGTACAATGGCAAAACCTGACACACCTCTTACGCACGAATAAACTATTACATTAACAAAGTCCGCGCTTAACAATAGTAAAACTACATAACACTTCATACAAAACGTAACCTATTTCACACTTTTTCAAGCATATCTCTACATATCCAATGTTAATTTTACATTAACATCGTAAATATTTAAACAAAAATTTAGCATAACCCTGTCTAAGCATCATACTGGCAACAAATATATTGCTAATGTAACAAATTTTTTTTACATCAACTTCGTATATTTAACAAAAATTCATCATAACCTCGTCTAATATCATAATCCCAAAACGAATATTGCAAACATAACAAAGTTTTAACAAACATAACAACAAAAAATAATTTTGTTATCCGGGCATAACTTAAAAATGAGTTCTTTGAATAAATTACACAGTAAAGCGTCATAGTTTACTGATTTTAAAAGCAGTAAATCAGTTAAATCAGTAATCAAACCACCCATTCCTGCAGTCCCCTACCCATCCACCGTCTAAAGGGATCTAATCGATCTATTGATTCAATTCATATTCGAGTATCATTTTGGGATCAGCAACAGGATAAAGACGTACTTATCTAACAAAATCCTTAACAAGTGGACCAATTTCTCTCAAAGATTACCAGCATCTCGAACTATAGAATTGACACTATCTTCATCAAAGTGTCACTTATATCTCAAATATAACATCATTTGAAACTATGATAAACTTAGACATTAGCAAATATTCTCGGCAAACCTGACATTACCTCAACAAAAAACTTAACCTAAGGACCACGTTATCTAACACTCATCGTCAGTAACACCACGTAATATCTTACAAAATTCTCTCATTTCTCTACCAAATCAGTGTTAATTTTACCAACCTGTCATAGTAATATTTAACATAACCGTACCTAAACTTACGAATAAAACAGGTTTCATTAACCAAGATGTATCTAAGCAACACACCACTGTCCGGAGAGAAAAAACCCAAAGGGGAATGCTTTCCCTTGAAAGGGTGTGAATCTTTAGAGGGGGGATCACCCCGAAGGGGTGTAGGCGGGCTTTGGGCCTCAGCCCGAAGGGGGAGGCCTTACCCCTCCTTCGAGGGGTATAGGTAATGCCCGCTTACACCCCTTACGTTAGTGTGTTATCTTTCAAGATTCAACCCTTTCAAGGGACGCATCCCCTTGAGTTTCTTCTCGGAGAAAGGTAATGTGTTCCTTTAGATACTCTTGGTTAATGAAACCTGTTTATTCGATAAGTTAGGTACGTATTATGATTAAAATATTATCTATGACAGGGTGAAAGTTAAACTGATTTGGTAGCAGAAAGATGAGTATTTGTAAGGATATTACTGTGTACTTACGCATGAATGTGTTAGAACCGTGAGATCTAGGCCGTTAAGTTTTTGAATCTGAGTAATGTCAGGTTTGCCGGAGAATTTTGCTAATATCAACGTTTATTCATAGTTCAAATCATGTTATACTCGAGACGTGTGACACGTTGATGAAGATAGTGTCAATTCATAGTCCAAGATCTGGTAATTTTGATAGATTGGTCACTTCTGCTTAAGGGATTTGTTACGATAATACTTGTTCTTTACCTGTTGCTGGGATTCCAAAAAAATAGATACTCGGAAATATGACCTAATCAAATAGGTCGATAGATCACTAGAACGGGATGGATGGTGGATAGGGGACTGCAGGAATGGATGGTGTGCTTGTATTTACTGATATACTGATTTTACTGCCATGCTTTAAAAAATCAGTAAACTATTACGCTTTACTAGGATATTTTTATTCAAAGAACTTAATTTTTTATGTTTATCAGGATAACAAAATTTATTTTTGTGTTAGTGTTTGGTTCAAAAAACTTTTGTTATTGTTGCGATCTATTCGGTTGGGATTATGATATTTAGACGATATTATATGATGAATTTTTGTTTAAATATTACGAAGTTGCATAAATAAAAAAAATTTGTTAACATTTGCCAATTTATTTGTTGTCAGTATGATGCTTAAACATGTTATAGCTAAATTTTGTTAAATATTGTTATTATGTTAAATGTAAAATTAACATTGATATGTTAGAGATATGCTTGAAAAAGTCGTGAACCTAGGTTACGTTTTTGTATGGAACGGTATGTAGTTTACTATTGTTAAGCGCGGGAGTTTGGTTAATGTTAAATAGGTTTAATTACGTGTGTAAGGTGTGTCAGGTTTGCCATTGTACGATATATATTCTTAGTTTACTTTGCGTCATGCTATGTTAAGCTTTAATTTCAATGTGAACACTGTTACGTTAGCCACATATATCGTTGATTAGTATTATAAAGAACTTATTTTCATTTTATTATGTTGATGTTGTTGCTGGTGTTGTTGTTGTTGTATTGATTTCGTTGTTGATGTTTGATGCTGTTTTTGTTGATTTTGTTACGATAATATATACCCTTTTGAGTTGATATGGTTTTCGTTCGTAACGTCGAATATTTCATTGTTTACTTTTCTCTGAATTGGTTGAAAGTAAAGAATCTCATTATCATTTAAGGAGTTGTTACGCATTACGACTTTTCGTCTAGTCCTATAGGACCTTTTTTCGCTGTCCTGCTGAGTACGAGATGGCGAGTCTCCTCGCATCTCTAAACCTGTTAGTTGATTTTATCACGAGGAGGCTTCGGTTTGCCCATACTGATTTGGCATTGTATATTTATCGTCAACCGGATGGATACCGATTCATTGCTTGTTGTATTCCATCCAGAGATTCAAATAATAGACCATTATTCATTTGTGCAGATATATTCATTCAAAAGATATATCAAACCTTTGATTCAGGATTCATAGAGGATAAATGTGTGTCATCTGGTATATTATCGACTAGCCACGTAAAATGATCTATAACTGGCAAAGAAACGTGAGACGGTTCTAATAGACATTAGACGTTTTGTTCTCGTCGTGTGACGAATCATTAAAACCGTTGATGTTTACGCAACTACTTGGGAAACCTATTCGATGGTGTGACCTTCGACATACGTGTATAGGGATTTCACAGTTTCGAACATTCTTGAAATAATGTATACAGCATTGGCTTAAAATAAAAGAACGAAGATTAACGATCGCATCTTAACGAATGTTGACATACTTGAGGACTTAATAACCATACCTTATAGCACATTGGTTGTAATCTATGATATTTGATCATCCAAAACATGGTGGCCCATATAATACTGTTATACAGGAATTGCTTTAAAATAACTAATGTTCAGCTTGATGAATTTCTTCTCTTTTGTATGAGAGAATGGAGTGCCTGAATCAAAATTATGGCTGAAAAATGGGGGTTTAGTGCTGCTGAAGTTGTATTTATGTACATCCTTTTCAAGTGGTGTTGAATTTTTGAGAGATAATAGAACACCCAACTTGAATCCTATGTTCTCTGATTAGAAAAAAAATGAATTATAAAATATATTTAAAATAAACATAGGTTTTTTATGTATTTATATGTTTTATGTATTTAAATAACGCTGTTTTCAATGAAAAATATGTCATAAAAATGAAAACTTAGTTTACTTTCGCTCGTAAAGTCGCTTATTAAGTTAGTTAATGATAAAGCATATGTATTTTTGATATTATAACTGTATGTATATGCTTCATGTTTACGTAACAGAGGGTAAAAATTTACGTTGTTTATTAACCCATATAGGGGTATAATTGAATGCGTTAGGTACGGTATATGTTAAACTTTTTTGATATAAAATTTACAGATTTAATTTGGGAAAAGTATAGATATAGCTAATATGATTTGTGGAACACCTTTTACGTTAGAGTTATCGCTCTGGATCAGTATGATAATTAACCCATTACGTTGTGATAAATTTTTGCTAAATGTTTCACTGTGATAAGATAGAATAATAGATATAAGAGATATAAATATGGAGGATATCCTTGGAAAAAGTAGACTATAGATTTTACGTTTTGCTTGCAGTGTTAGTTACTTTACCTTACTGGAGTTAAGTTTGGAACTTTGTTAAATGTATTAACAGTTTTACTTCGTGTTTATTCATATGTAAGTTGTGTCTTTGTACATTATTCTTCTTCAGTTCAGGTTTTAATATGTTAGCTTCTATTGATGTCGGAAATCCTTATTACGTTAGAGCCCCGTATACTCGATATGATCGAGCCCCAAGATATATACATCCTAACCAACTGTTGTCGGATACAATCTTTGGTAAATATCCATGTATAATATAAATTAACATTGTTATGTTAGAGAGTTATGCTTGACACAAGTAGTGCGAATTAGGTTACGTCGCTTGGTATAGCTATGTTGTTACTTTACTGTTTGTTAAGTTTGTGGAACTTTGTTAAGGTATGGTCAGGTCTCTGCTCGTTGTGACTCACTATAATCTCTAATAGTATCACGGATAGGATGCTAAGGTAGTCTATTGTTACGTAACAAGTTATATTTAGTTGATCTTATGTAATAAGAACTTGATTTCCTCCCACCTGTCTCATGTGTGTATCCATAACAATGATTTCCTCGCAACCGTGTGACATGAATCAATAGATCAATAGATGGCAATAGCTCCACCACGGAGGACCCCCCATGAGCATGTGGAGGAAGAAAGATGGAAGAAGACATGGTGTTTGACCTTTAGTTGATTCATTACTGAAATAGGGTATGTAAAACTTGACAATTTTAGTTAAAAATTTGACACATTAAAAAAATACAAAATAGATCAATAGAATATCAAAATTAGTTATCAAGGACAAATGATAACAGGATGGGTGGGGAGACGGGATGGTTGGTTTGCAGATTTACTGACATTCACTGATTGGTAGGGGTATTAAAAACGACACTTTTAGGTAAAATATTGACCTTAGATCAAAGAAGGGTGCAAATAGATCAACCTGTAGCATCAATATGATACAAAACCTCGTTCAGAGGTTAGGTTTGGGTGGCTTGCAGTGGTAACTGGATTAACTTGATTTAGGGTAAATGTAACAAACATGCCACAATTTTAGTCAAGAAATTGACCGTTAATCAACACCCTAGCCTCAATAGATCAATAGATTCAATAGATCAGGATGGACAGGAGGGTGGGGGATGGTGGTTTGATTTACTTTGCTTTTACTAATTTAACGTATGTAAAACATGCATTGTTTTTTAATTAATTTGAACTTTTAATCAATAAGATCAATTTCCGCCATCAATAGATCGAGGTAGAATCGGACAGACTGGTTAACAGGAGTGACTGGTCTGGGTGGCTTGATTTACTTATTACAGACCGTTGGGTATGTAAAACGATGCTCCAAATTTTAGTAAGAATATTTGATCCTTAAATGTCAACTCCGCATCCCTTCGCATCAATACGTCAATTAGTCAATAGTCCTCCAAATAGATCCCCAGACTGGGACAGGAGGGATGGATTGGGTGGCTTGATTTACGTGATTTACTGCTTTACGGTTATGTAAAAAACCGTACAATTGGTTTTACGTTATAAAGATTGTGCAAAAATGTTGAAAGAAAATAATGTGAACGAATATTTTACAAACTTATAAGCAAACTTAAAAAAACAAATTAAACATAAAAACAAATAATAATAATAAAAATAAGCAAACATGAAAATGAAAAATTTTTTTAAATAAAAGTTAGAAATAATAATAATCAAATTTAAAGATAAAAATAAAAAAGTAAACAAAGAAAATATAAAATATTAAAATTAATAACTTAAAAAAAAAATATTAAAAATTATGAAAGTAGGATATACCAATAAAAAAATAAAATAAAAATAGAAAAAAATAAAAAAAAATAAAAAATAAAATAAGTATAAGAAAATAAAAAACATAAAAAAAATCAATATTTAAAATAGATGAATATTAACACACAGAATAAATGTGAATAAAAATTATAAAAAAAAATAGTGAAACATGTGTATGAATAAATAGAGTGGATAGATAAACAGTTTAAAAAATAAATATGCTAAATAAAAAAGATAAATAATGAGATTTTAGAAAAATTATAATGTTAGTCTCAACATTTAGAAAATAAAGGATAGTATCTTTTGCAGATGCCGATGCAAGTGTCCGAATGGAGTGTAACTGTCGGGTAGAACTAGAATCCTAGTTATCTGGAACAGTATATCGCTCTCATGTATTAATTATAAATGAATGGTTTACCATGTCCGGGCAAACGCAGCCGGTTCCGAGCAACGGTCGCCCAACTAACCAATCTTCGCGAAATTCCTTCTCAGACTCCTCCTATCATCATTCATTTGCTGTTGACTCCCCTCCTTTCCTCATCCTCATTCTTCCTTTCTTCTTCCTTCTGGTTTTGCAATTCCATGCATTTCCCTTCTCTTGTTTTCCAACTGGGGAGATCCCCCCTCGGCTAGAGGTCCTGACTCCGAAACTCGAATCCGACTTCCATTCCGTATCTTCAGACTCCGACCTCTCAACTTAAGTCCTCCAAGTTCAGTCTGTTCTACGATCATTTTTAATTTGTAGAGTGGGGGGCAGCGTCCCCCACCCTTACTGGGAGACGCGAGAAACGTAATCGTAACTCCGACGAGATTGTGGTCATCATATAAAATAACACATTCCAATATTTCACTCTGATACGTAAGGCCTAACATGGATTTCAGGTACGAACTTTGACCTATGGGCGCTAAGGGAAGGCAGCACTCCACACTTTTTAGGGCGTGTGACCATAGGGTTCACCAAAATCTGTTTTGATCGGATTGACAGACTTCGGTTCTGTCAACCTCACAATTAAAAGCATAATATTATTCACCCACAAGCCGTTAACAAGGGCCGTAGCGGCAAAAGCATCTCGGGGGACCAGCACCCTCATTTAGGGTAGTGACCTAGGGTTTACCATTAAAAACTCGCGTGTGATCAGTTTATTCACATACAATAATCATATATCCAAGTTAATTGAATGGCGTAAATAGCTCATATTCCTCATAATAAAAAGGCGTTGTATGTAGTGAAATGTGTCATGGCGTTCACAAGCAGACGATAATAAAAAAATAACTACAAAACACAAACAATAATAGGTTTTGTCTCTTTGTCGGATTGACAGCCCTCGGAGACTATCGAATACCTCCCCCATAACCCTAATAATATATCTCTTAGTTCTTATATATCGAAAAAAGGTAGCCTCGGGATTGGCTCTATTACATACAATGAATGATTGATGACAATATTTTACAGAAGATTTCAAGGGGAAGTCGAGAGGAGGGGAATGAAAATGTGGGAAACTTTCTCCCTGGGCGCTATCAGAATTCTAAGTTAAAATACATGTAAACATTTAAAATTTTCAATATATATATATAATATATAACTAATATGTAATACATAAATATATATATAGATATGATTATATTAAATATATATATTATATAGATAATATAATATATATAATATATATAAAAATATATATATAAATTAGTATATAATAGAATATATATATTATATCTATATATATATATATACTATATATTAATAATATTATATATATATATATATAATAATAATATATAATATATATATTATATTTAATATATTAGTATAATATATAAATATATATAATATATTATATTAAATAATATATAAATAATAATATTATTAATAATTATATAAAATATATATAGTATAAATAAATATTAATATATTTATATATGATTATGAGTAAAACTTAAGTTTCTTTCTGGCCTTCGATTTCGATAATATATAAACTATATAAATATATTTACATAAATATATATTATAAATATAATATATATATATAGCTCATATATATAAATATAATATAAATTAATAATATATATATATATACCCACCTCAAGATATAATTAAAAATATAGTAATATAAATAAGAAATAAATAATATATCATCCTAGTAATCAGATAATAAATTTATATCTATATATACTATATTAAATATATTCGATACGAAATCTATCTTACGTATTTATCGATACTCGATATCTACTCAGATCTATCAGTCTATTTATAACCACCATTTCAAACTTATAGTATATATTTATTATTGTACTTTATATATATACATTATATATATCATCTATAATTATATACTATGTAATAAATAAATTAATAATAATAATTATCTATGTAATAATAATATATCAATATAATATAATATATATATAAAATATATTATATATATATCTAGTATAAATATATATAATTATATATATATTATATATATATATAATTACTATAGTATAAAAATTACTATATATAGTCACTAGGTATATATGTATATAAAAATTATATATATATATATATATATATTATATATATAATCTAATATATATACCTAATATTATTATATATATATATAATCTTAAGATTCTTTCTGATCTCAAATCGATATTTAACTTGGAAATATCAAGGAAACGAGAAAACCCATTTGGGAATAAACGACATTTGTTAACATGGGTTATATTCATTATGAGCATTGTTGGAACGTTTCAAAGAAAAACGTCATTAATTTTTAAACTCTAAAGCTTTAGGTCGTGATCTTTTGTGTTCTTATTTTTGTGAATAGGTCTTTTAAAAGATTATTTCGAAACACATGGAAGAAAAAAAATTACTGAGGCTACTAAAAGGTGTATGCGCAACATTTTCGTTTCCATAAACATCATCCTGATAGTAGATAAAAAGTTTGTGAAAAGTGAAGATAAGAAATTTGAAAATTACGAAACCGTTGTAAATTAAATAAGATATATCCACACGAGCAAGAAGGAAAGCAACATCTACTTCGGCTATTTGGAGACCTTATTATATGTGGCAAAGAAAGCACCTAAAGTAGGGAAAGATTTGAAAACATTTCAATTCTTAGTCAATTTATTAATAATAATAAATAATTATTAGTTAAAGACTTAAAAACGAACTATCTAGGTTAGGCCTAGGTTTATGGCAACGACGATCCTGGTCTAGATAGGTCGTATCTTACGGCTTATTAAGTCTAGGTTCGTAAGGTTTAAAAAATTTGGTTAGGACACAAAAATCCGTGCGTAATATGAGTTGATTCATTTAATAAACTTAAATATCTTTAAATTTATTACTTACCTCTAAACGCATATATATTATATAAATATATATATATATATAAATAGTATATATTATAAATATTATAATATAAATATATTATAAAAATTATATAATAATATATAATATATAGTATAATCTATATATAATCTAGGTTAGGTCTTGGTTTACGGCAACAACCAATCATCTTGCTTAGGGTCTAGGTTTTTTCCAAAAGGCAACCGACAATCCAACCTACTGGGCTTAGGTCTAGTGTCTACGGCACGCGCTACCGTCTATGCATAGGTCTTTACTGTAGGGCTTTTTAAATCCTCCCATTTATTTGATAAGAGTTTGTGTTAGGTGCACACAGATTTCAGTATATAATAGTATATCATATATATATTATATATATATAATATTCTATAAATTATAAATTATATATATAATAATATATTTAGTTATATATATATATAGATATATATCATATAGATTCATATATATATATATATATATACTATATATCATATCTATAATATAATATCTATAATAATATATATAGTATATAAATATATATATATATATATATATAGTTTATATATATATATATATATATATAACATATAAATTATATATAAATATCTTATAAAATAATAATATATATATATATATTATAATTATATATATATATATATGTTATTATTCTGCGACGAGACTCGGAGGTCATCGTTGGAGATACTAGCAACTGGTGGTGCCACAGGTGAGGTGCGGTGACAGTGCGCATGCGCGTGCGGATGCAGTAGCAGGTGCGGTTCCGCTTTCCATGCCGCTCTACGGCACGCAAACCAATCACCGACCGCACCGTACGCTAACTTTCGTGACGAATGGCACCGCGCTTTTATTTTTTTCCCTGGCCACCGCATCCGCACCGTACCGCACCGCGCGGGCCAGTTGGCTGAAATTGTTTGCGCCACCGCATCGCACAAATCAGCGCACCGGTGCATTGGCACAACCCTACTATGTGAAGCTACTGAAACACGCCACTGGGGTGCTTTGTGGATTTGGTAAAACAATGAACATGTCATCTTTGGTGATTTGGTTCTGATAGCTTAACTGAGACAGTCTCGGTCAGAAGTAAGGCCCAATGAGGCTTTCTTTACTCTGCTTTCTAATGAAATAAAATGAAAGCTTTTTGGATTCGATTTCAACCACTATTTAATCCTGTGCCAGTGACCTAAAATCGAAATAGTTGGGTATTTATTAAAGTTACTCCAAATGTCAAAAATAAATTTAAAATTTAAATGCTAGGAAGGTATTATTATTATTATTATTATTATTATTATTATTATTATTATTATTATTATTATTATTATTATTATTATATATTATATTATATATTATTATTATTATTATTATTATTATTATTATTATTATTATTATTATTATTATTATTATTATTATTATTATTATTATTATTATTATTATGTGAGGGTTAGGAAAGCTGCATGTTTCCTAAAGGTTTAATGCCTGATAAATATTTGTCGCAAATTAGGCAAGTAGTTTCATGGGTATTAGTATTAAAATATGTAGTTACCACTGGAACAGTCCCTTTAGTCACATGTGGAATCTAACTTTCCCTATATTTTCAATAATTTTTTTTCTATTCTTAATTAATCTAGTTTCGAAAATTTGCATAATTAAATTGAATATGTATATGGGTTTTAAAACCCAAAAATAAGATTGAAACTAGGTTCTGTCATAAACTGTATCAGAGCTTTTTGCGATTAAAAGTTATATAATAATAGTAATAAATATAATAATTGTATTAATAATAATAATAGTAATAATTGTAATAATAGTAATAATTATAATAATAATAATAATAATAATAATAATAATAATAATAATAATAATAATAATAATAATAATAATAATAATAATAATAATAATAATAATAATAATAATAATAATAATTATAATAATAGTAATAATTATAATAACAGTAATAATTATAATAATAGTAATAATTATAAAAAAAGTAAAAATTTAAATAATAGAAATAATTATTATGATCGTAATAATTCCAATCCTTAAAAAATTAATAATAATAATAATAATAATTAATAATAATAATAATAATAATAATAATAATAATAATAATAATAATTAATAATAATAATAATTAAATTAAATAAATAATTCAAGACATATAAAATAAAAATAATAATAAACTAACCATTGAAAAATAATAATTAGATCATAATAATACTATCACAATAACCAGTAATAAGACCAATAATTATTTTAAATTTAACGATAATAATAATAATTGATAATAAGTATAATAATACTATTCAATAATAATAATAATGAATAATCAAAATAATTTTTGTTACTAACTAATAATAAAAACAAACCTTTTTAGTAGTTCTAGTGTTGTATATATTACTCCCCTTTTTTCAACATTCCTTGATAAACTCGTAAATATGTTAACTGTCCAAAGCGACCAGCTTCTAATTTAAAGGCAAGGCCCAAAAATGGATAATCACTAGATCTTACAGGAGACAATAAAAAATTTTCTTCCCTAAAAAGGGGACAGTAAAAATAATTGTCAATCTTTAATATCAGCCTAACTTTCATCTGAATATTCATAAACACGTTACAAAATCAAAATTGGTAATAATAATATCAAAATACGAAATAACCATTAATTAAGTATCAATCTTCAACTACACAATTTCATTATATTATGCACAATTTCCTCACTTGTCTCCTTTCTGTTCTAATCCATAATTTTGTACCTCACCAGGATTATGATAAATATTCAATTATATTATTTAATTATTTTTTCATTTTTATTTAATATTTTATAACAATTATTTATTATTTTTAAAACTATTTTATATTAGAAAATTACAAAATCCAACATCCACAATTCTATCAGCTTTCTAACACATAGCGCTGATAGAGCGCATAAAAATTAATCAATAATACGCTGAAATAATGTAAATACAAGTTTATTAACAATTATTAAGCTAGAATATTTATTGTTTGTTAGAGATAATATATTAAATTTTTTCACAATTAATAAGCAATTAAAACTATATACTTAAAATAATTCTATTTAAGACTCATAAATCCCATTTTCACATGCTATGAAAAGAACTCTGATTGTGATTAATACAGCTTCCAAACTACATTATCCAGAAGCCTCTGGAATATATTATTCTAATCACGGACATATTGAAACATAACGCAAAGACAACCCATGAACTAGAAGACCACTTTTAATTAATCTCTCTTCAAACATGACCGACGGACACCTGCTTTTAATTGAGTATATAATTAAAGTTCATATTAATACAACATATCAACATAAATTAAAACTTATGAGTATATTATCATGCTCATGGCAAGCAGGAAAAGTTGTTGATCAAATATTGTCCTCTTCTTGGTGTTTGGAAATGGGGTTCTCCCTAACTTTGGGGAAGGAATCCTGTAAAATACTTATTCTACTTGGGACGACCTTTAGTCATCTTATTACAGGGTATAGGTGCATTAAAAAATAAAAAAGTATGAACAACTTTGGAACTTTTGACTGCATAGTATTAACGAAACATTTCTGAATGAACACAACGACTTATATCGGGTTATACCCGATCCCAGGATATACTGAAACACATGCATCTCGATCAAACAAACGGGGTGGAGGTAAGATTTATTCACTAATTTACTTAAAAATGGCTATTCTGTACATCTCATGAAGTCATAATTATACAACTACGTTCAACACCACTACGTTAAATTCTTTCTTTTGTCCAGCATTATATGAAATAGATAAAATCAGAAATACAATTAATGATTGTTAATCGGGAGTCTATCGACTACTCCCAGACAATTATCATTTACTAAAAAAGAGTTTTCATATAATGCTCTCAAATATTTGAAATTAATCAAAACAGCATTTTCTTAATTATTCTAAGAGTAATAATTTGCGGTTAGTGATTTGCGAACATTGAATTATATCACAACGAGAAACATTGCAATCCGGGCATAACTCTCTATCTAATTAATCAAATACTTAAATAGTTATCAAATGGTTATTCGTCAAATTAACTTATACACATACCTTTATACACGTCCAAGACAACGTCTGAACAGATAAGATAGTCCGTCACTATTAATGAGATCATACTATCATGGGAGTGAACCTTAATAATTGGACTACGTTATTAAATACCTTCGTTAATATATTAAAAGTGATATAGTATATATAATTAATGTCTTAGCCTATATTTATATAATTTAGCTATTTAATAATAACTTACAAATTCTCACGCACCAATAACAATATATCAGATTAAAGATATGGTGAACATTACAACTGAAAGCATTGAAATACATAAAACAAATGAATGAAATTGACTTTTTCATTCACATACAGTGAGAACATGGGCATCGAAGAAAATTTCGAACTCTTGTTCGTAAAATATATCTAATAAAATGTCAACCCTAATTAGGAAGAAGGATAGGTAACGACAAAACGAATAATAAACTTTATGGTTGATAATTAGAATTCAATAACCCCATTTATGACTAACACGCAGCAAATTTCGCTACACTCTATTAGCGCAACCAAGAAACATATAACGGCGACCTACTAACCAGAGAAATCTTTAAAAAGCAAACATTATTCTATATAATCGACATTACAGATATTATAAATAACTGCTTATATCTGATAAACACATAATATAGCAGTATACTGAAGAAGAGAACAATAGAGAACCACATATACTTCTAGACAAATACCTTCCAGACGCATTGCAACAAACCAATGAGCGTCAGAGGCTCATTGGGGATATATAATACAAATACAATTAATCAATACAGGAATAACAACAATAACACTCACACACATGGTATCTTAAACAAGAATTCATATGAATTTTAAAACAATGCAGTTACATCACCAGCAAGCCAATAAGAATCGACATGTACACGATTAGAAGCTATATATCTAAACGAATACTCCAGGTCGTGACAAAAACAGTTTCGGTAAAGACAAATCTATTATGAGAGACAAACCATTAACCAAATTGATAAATACAATCCATTGAATGCAACCTAATTTACTCACAGAAACTACTAATGCAGAGATCTTTCATTTGTAATACCATTTTATCCAAAATTAATCGGTAAAACGTGAGTTAATAATACCAGCGCTACTTCGCCCGCCGCACATTAATAACAACAAAAATATGTGAATTGTTATATTATATCCCTACTAAAACATCCTTACTACAAAACTTCCTCAGCTTAGACCAACTATTACCCACACTACTATTCACCCTTTTATTTAACAACTTGGTGTATACACAAATCGAATTACTTGCATCTCTTTGACAGAATTTTCCCAATCACTATCTTCAAACAACATTGCTCCAAAAGTTATTACCCTATATTTATATTCATTTACACGCAGGATTCTTCCCAAGGATCCCAAGGTCAACGAAGAAGTCGACGACTTCCTTATTGAGATTAAAAATTATTATATATGACCTATTATAATAGCTACTCACAAGTACAAGATTAGATAGTTGAAAATATTTAGAAGTAATAGGTTTAGATTTTTCAATCAGTTAACAGTATCTATAACATTATTATCAAACCCTGTTTCAAATGATTCCACAATTATGGATTTATATTCTCAGGAAGATTTTTTTCAATCGTTACATCCGATAAGTACAAACAAATATCATACTTAAGTTTGTTAGCTTTAGACCTATAAAACTGTTAAACAGAAATTAATAGAAAAATAAAAGGAAATCCAACTTCATATTTTCATCTGAAGTGAATTTGCATCCATTTTAATCCTCCTTCATTCATCAAGACTATATTTATTACTATTAAGTAAAATGAATACATAAAAATAAATAGGGCTTTGAAAAGAATAGTTTTAAAAACCATATTTTTGAATGTGTTTTAAGAATAAACGCTACTCATAAAATGAAGAAGATGATATCTCAATACTTGATAAACACTACCAAAGTGACACTTAATATTCTTTAAAATCACACACTTTCAACATCAATTACGGCGTACCCTCACGCAGAGCTCTCAATTCATTGTGAATCATCAGATTATTTATATTTTTACTACTAATATATATATCAAATGATCTGTATTAAGTTATCTCAAATGACGTTCGCATCTTTTTCCAGTCTCTTTAATAGCGGGTGACACGTATATTTCCCCGCTTTTTTTAAAAGGGATGTTTTACAATAAAAATGTTTACATATCGGGGAATATATCGGCTGGAATACCTCCATTAAATCGATGTACATACATTATGATGACGGTTAGTCATAATCTGTATTAAAAGATAAAGTAAGAAAAAAAGGTTGCACATACTGGGTTTTACTTTTTATAACTATTCAGGTATAATTTTTATATGAAATCATTTTGGTTATTCATTTTTTTTTTATATTATTTTATTAAGAGGGGCTTAACAAGGAGACGACACGGTGGGACATAGAAGGGGGGGACGATAAGTCCACCCCGCTGTCCGTAATAGCTGAGGCGAGAGCCAATTCTGTACTATCTTTGACATCTTGGCGATTTTTAATCTTGGGTATTTCCTTTAGTATTTTATAAACTTGAAACCGTGGGCGTGGCGATCAGACTTTTTGCCCAAAGTGAGCTTTGAAATCAATCGAAAAAAAATTCGATTACAACTATCGCTCCTTATAGTCGATATCATATTCGTGATTAAGTCAATCCTTTATTTATAAGCGAAATGGGTTATTCAAGCTATTAATATTTAATATTTAATATATTATTATAAATATTATAAATATATATCTATATAAATTATTATTAATATATATATATAATAATAATAATATATAATATACTTATAATATTATATATATATAATTAATCATTATAATATATATATATAATAATATAATATTATTAAAATATATAATTATATATAAAATTAAATAATTAATATTATATTATTATAAGTTATATATTAATTATATAATTTAAAAAGATGACATAAAAGACTATCGATACATGTTATCTATATCTGATAATTAAATACTATTTAAATATGATTTAAATCACTATCAAATAAATTAATATTATTTTTAATTAAAACCAATAGAATATCAAAAACAATATCCAAGAATGGAAAAATATTCCAAATTTTACCAGTGGCAAATAAGATTTAAATTAGTATTTATTTAAAATATTTGTCCATATTGGGTTCAGAAGGCAATTATCCAAACTACTGTTAGTTTGAATAAAATACAATCATTAATGTGCAAAAAAACAAATCTTATCAAGTGTAACTCATTCAATAGCAGTCCGTTAATAACCTGTTGCTTCATTATAGTACTTCGGCATAAAAGTTTGACCTTCGCAGAGTACTGAAAGAGTGTTCAACTGTATCTTGGTTGGTTGCAATTGGCCTGGGCGAGTAAGTACATCAAAATGCACTTTTCGTCGACCGTAAAAATAGTATTTTATTTCAGGATAAATAATAATATTCAAATCCTCCTTTTAGAACATTGGATGATTAACAAGATTTAATGTAGCTCTTCACTATACTCAGAATTTCTTTGTCCTTAATACAAAAATTTTTGTCACTCAATAAGTTTAGCCTCTTTACTTCTATCTACCTTAATTAAGTGGATATAAACTTATAAAGGAAGCTGTCTTATTCCTTTTAACTTCATCCGATTGTATTATGAGTAGAATTATGGAAATTGGAAATATAGATATGTCATGCAACAGACAGGGTATTTTCAGTAGAATAAAATGAGGTTATATAGGTTATAATAGAAGAGTAGTTTAATATAAGAATACCATGAATATATCATGAGAGGTATTATTAAAGGATCTTCTCTAGCAGAACTCGTGAGGATTTTGGTTGCTGGATATTAGTTGATTATATATGACGTGTGCTTGACTGCAGTATATACAAACTTATCCGTTCAGGTATAATAATTCAGTAAAATTCAAGTTACTCCAAGTTTGCTCAACTCGATTTGATTATTAAGCTATTATGCTTTTAAACACCTCATCTGGTATGAATTTTCTTTCATCTTTCCCGATGTGTCCACTAACCATTTCACAATGGTGTTGAATATGACATAGCGAGGTTTGAGATATCTCAAGTCTATAGATGGAGAGCATTTACAACTGCCTCTAACATCGCAGAGTACTTCTCGCGATCACGATCAATATCATAGCAATGATGAATGACGACTTACAGCGCTGAATGTCAAACTGAAAAAGCGCTTTCTTATTTTCGTGGACGTAGCTATTTCCTTCAGATGGGAAAGGTTTCATATGAACTAGTTGCATACATTCGTACGAAAGTGCTTATTAAACTAGTACTGATGCACTATTTCCCTGTTGTTCAGCATAATATAAACCATCTGTCCGGCATAACGATTGGAATGCTTTGAGTAATTTAACTTTCTTCAATCAAGACCGACTGCGTGCGAAAAACGTAATAAAACCTCAACTGTTATCCATCAGTCTCCCTTCTACAACGCATACTGTATTAAGGACTCCCTATGAGTCGAAATTCTGGTTCATCAGTGATTCAAATCAACATTTCAAAAGGAACTACTGATGCGTTAGTAGAAAAGCAATGAAAAGAAACTGATAATAGCTTTTTATACTTTTCCGCAATATTGCAATGGGATCTAACACAATTTACCCTGCTTTTTGCTTCTAGACAATTCTTAGTGGAGAACCAGACTCATCACTGCAATTATTATCCTCACTAGACAATCTAATTCAATATTCTCATTAATGATTGATATCACATTATTCTTATTAACTTTCGGATTACGTGACAATAAATTCGAACAGTGGCTATTCATGTCAGAATTTAGGTTGAAATCAGAATATGTTATTGACGTCAAGCGTCTTCCGAAGTAAAACTACTTACACCATTTCTAAATAAATATAAATTAATCCTTTGACTTCATCGGGCTTACTAATTTAGCTGTGAAAGGGTATGCTATATGCAATATACCTTTCATAGTGATATATATAAATTATATGTTCCTTAATTCAGAAAATAAATCTAATTCGGTTATTTCACATCTTTGCTATAGGTATTACTTAAATTGCTATTAATCTGCGCAACAACTTCTGTTTACAACTTATTAAAATCGAATAGGTATCTCCTCTGTCATTAATAATATGGATTTTTGTCATTAAGTTAACACAAAGATGAAATGATCCTCCCATTCATGATATACTGAACGATTGGTAATGTGCATTTTTTCTTCCTCGTTAATCCACAGTGAAATGGGTTTCTATTAACTGACTGATCTCCGCCGATTATATATTAGAGATATGTGGAATAAATACATTTTTTTAATTTTACTTATACTGAGTTGTTAATTTCCTAAAATCTTAAGATATGAACCTTATCGAATGTATCTAGGCTTCGGACCAAAAAACCGGGTGTTTCTGGGGGCATCCCTGTGCCAGGTAACACACATCTAGGCGCCAGTGGGCTTTTCGAAACAGTCTGAGTTCTAATAGCCACTCATTCGTGAATTGTTCCATAATAATCATCCTATATAACCAAGTCTAGAACATCTATATATTTAGTGAGACCAGGTCTCTGTCTATTACAAGAGCTCCTTAAGGACTAACCTCTGACCCAAATCGTTTTAATTCTGGTGGCCAGATCCATAAAATTATTTTAAAAACCGGGGCATAATTTTATTAAGCAAAATAAATGGGCGGTCCACCTTTATATTAAAGCAGAATGGAAATGAATCAAAGCAAATAGGGTTCTGCCATCATGATCTACCAACATTTCATAATTGCTCTAAACCACCCTCTTTAAGTATGGCGTGAGCAATATCTTAACATAATTTAATTATAGGTCTTATAAATCAGTGGAATCACAAAATCAGCTACATTTCAGTAGACTCTGTTTCTTGTTTATCATCAGTCGACGACATCATAACCTGGTGAATTGGTCAGCGGGTTGTCCAACTGTTCTTGACCTAAAATTTGTCATCTAATTTTCAACTGAATTTGTCATGAATACTACTGAACAAAAAACGTTAGCTTCCGAAAGCTTGGACCATATCTTTGACTCGTCGAGTGGCTAAGCCTGGGTTATAATAGGTGGGAATGATCTTTCATGCGAAATAATGAACACACAAAGTAAGATTGACATTGGGTATAGTCGTTAGTAAAGTACATCTCAATTAGAATCCATTAAAATACGCTAAGGAAGCCTGAGCACCGCAACACCGGATAAAGATCCTCTTTATCTGAGTCTTCCTTTTTCAAAGCTTTTACTGCAAAACAATATATACTTAAATTTATCCATGAAACGGATATAAAATATTGGTATTATATATATATAATTATATAATATATATAAAGGATAAATATTTAATAGATGGAATTAATCACCCAACATATAACAATTATTTAAACTTGTACTAAATAGCTCCGATTAACCCATTTAATTTTATCCTTGGGACTATATAAGATTATATAATCATAATTGAAATAATTTGATAATAACACATAAAATCATACGAGATGACTTATTATATATAAAATGTTATATATATATATATAAATTTATTATATATACTAATTAATAAAAAACATTAGAACTTATTATGAACTAGACTTCATTATTACTTTTTTTTATCTGCTCCAGTGGAAATTCTAGCCACAATAAATGTCTTCCTAGGCTAATAATTTTACTAGCATTAAAAAGAGAATTGTTTAATACCAAAAAATTAAGAAGTAAGTTATTCCGTCAAACTATGTTTTGAGGTAATTCTCAATTAAAAAACTATTTTGTGTTGTACATGAAAATCAGATAGTTGATTTAAAATGAAGCGCTAGAACCTCCTAATGAGATGGACAAAGAAAAGACTTAATGTGTTCAAAATTCTCTACTTTTACGAGAAAAAAGCAACAAAAATATGATAGTTCTTACTCATTTAAAGTAAAACGTACGTACCAAGGAACCTCCTAATATCCATGGAACTGATGAAATTGAAAAATAAAACTCATTACACTAGTTTGGCGGTGATATAGAATAATTATAAGAAATGGCGTCACAGAGAGTGATAAATGAATACAATGACAAACTAATTAAAATGTGAAACATTTGAAAAAAGACATTCAGAATCCGGCTAAACACAAAACGTCTAGAATTTATATATAGTTCATTATTTCAATCGTTAAAAAAACATACTTAGGGAAACTACCCTTAAGGAGGAGTACAAAACCCCCAACAAGCTTCTTACTCAACAAATTAAAAAAGATCATAGTACAAATATGTAGGTTGACCACGTAAGCACCAACACAGGCAAAGTAATCGCCGCAAGATAAATTTGTGCTAAAAATTGCACTGATTGTAACTAGCGTTTGCCATATACTCGTATATATATAGGCTAAGAGTATTATAAACAAACGACATATTATAAGGGATTCTATATTGTAGAAATATGGATATGATAAGAAATATAATATAAATATAAAGCCATTATATAAAAAAATGTTCGTTATTGATGTTTAGCCCTCACCAGCTATACCTACTGTACTATATATTATATATATGTATTATACTATCACTATTATATATACTATCCACTCACTACTATTTTCAATCATATACTACAATCACTTTGAAACTTTGTTTAATATTTATTACAAATTATGAAAGACTGGTTACTTATTTTATACAGTAATGTAATAAACGTACTTTAAACACGATGCCAACAATTACTAGAACACCAAGAATGGAGCAGTATTAGTGAGAAATAAAATAATCAAAAAGAAAATAAATATTACGTATCAGTAGTATCTCTTTAAAAAGAGAGACAAATCTATTGTGCAGCACTTGTCTACCCCCTGCCCCGGCCCACAACATGACGACTGCACATGGTAAATATTTAACAATTAAACAAGATATATTTTTTCTAAGAGACGATAGAAGATCTGGAGGGTGGGTCTATTGTAAGGTGGTCCATATGAATATTTGATAGAAAAATAATCTAACACAACAAAGCCCCGGTATATGTCAGGATACAAATATAAGAAGATTAAGATGTTCTAAGTCTGAAAGCAACAATAGAAACATAACACCATCAAGCTTGGAACAATAAGATAGAACTTTCAATTTATTTATTATTATAATAATGAACGGATGTCAAGATAATCAAGCCTTGTTCGCATATAAAATAATATTAAATATAAATACAGATACATATGTTTTATATGTAACTAGACATATTCGGAGGCTAAGACAAATATATGATAGAATCACTGAACAACGGAGTAGAGCTATAAAGAAGCTACATAAATCTCTTAATACCATACCTACCATTAAAAAGAAGATAATCATAACTGAACATCAGCCTTAAAAGACACCGGCTATACTCGGTTCATTGGTAATCGAAACAACACAAAGAGGTGTAGCCTTCCGACATAATCTCTAATCATAATTATTATGTTCCAAGCCCAAACATATTAAATCCCAAACTATATGTGAGAGGAATTAGATAGTTAAACTAGCAATCCCCAGACCTAAGACTATGTTTCTCCCTTAATTTGCAAGAAATACATTCATAGCAAATAATAAGACACGTTTTTCATAATATATACAGGAATAAAATATTTACTAGCCATTAAATATAATATTATATATATAATATATATATTAATATAAATACTATATTATATTAATAAATATATATATTACAATAATAATATAATAATATAATAATTATATATATATTAAATATATTATAATTATTAATATAAAATATATATTATATATTAATATATTTTAAATATATATATATATTAATAATATTATATTAATTAATATAATATAATAATAATTATATATAATATATATTATATAATATAATTTATATTTAATTATTATATAATATAAATATAATATATATTTTATATATGAATATAATTTAGGGGATTTCAAGATGTACATAATCAACTGATATGTGTATTTGGGGTCCCTCATATCACTTAGATTATATGTGGGGATGAAGCAGAATCATCTAGCATTCTCAAGCAGATCTGCGAGCCAAACTAATATAAAGAACCCACACAGCATTTCACCGTGAATCGTCCAATAACACCAATTCTTGAACACACTTGATCCTATGTTTTCAACCAACTTTAATCCTTCTCATCTTTAAATACATCCACTTCCGGCTCTTCCGGTAAATCTTTAGACGACAATCACTTATATCTTACTCAATTATTATACTTCTCTCAACAGTACTCATCAAACCCTATATTCGTTTTTCTGCACTTTGAAATCGGGCTCAAGATTTGGGGCCTTGCGGTCGCTTCTAACCGCTAGCTATAATAATTGGTAATGACTTTGCTGTTGAACTCCTGTCAGACCCGGTTCGGACTTTTCTGCCCGATAAGGTGGGAGCATGTATATTCGGTTGAATCAGGTTTATATGCAGCTAGTTCAATTCCTTCTTGATTAAATCTTTCTCTCCTCTATAATCTCATGGTTCCGATATCGCGCTGTGCTGCTCTGGCATTCAGGCTATGACGACAGTGCGGTTATATCGGAGGTGGAAAAATTTCTCGTTACCATCTATCTATCTACGTTGCTAATATTTCATATAATACGCTAGAAATTCAAACGTTAAGTAGGGATCAATCACTCCTTTCGTCAAGAGCAAAGACACGGGCTTTCTATCTAAAACGAAAAGTGTTATCTACTATAACCTTGATTCTCCTAAACTAGATTAAATATCTTAATACTGGACCTCCATTGCCAAATTATATCTCTAACAATTTTCTGTTAAAGTCTGTTTTATTTTTCCCCTTTTTTAATTATTCCCCTCCTCTTATCGATTGTAATTGGAATTCGGTTGCAAATATCTCTATCAAACTCTGAAAAGCGCCTAAACTCTTCGGCCCCCTAATTTTCCTCTAACTCTACCCTAACGAATTCTGGCATTTTATTAGTTCCTCACTTCAATCCTGTACTTGACTCTCAGGCTGTCCTATAATGACCATTAAGACCTGTGACTTACATTTGATCGGTAAGTGCATGAGGCTCCTGAAGAATCATGAAACGTTTAGAGAAAGACGGGCGGCCCGGATGGCATTCCTCCCCGAGTTTATGAGGAACGATGTGCTTTCGTGCTTACTACCGCCTCCGTTCAAACATATTTTCATCTTTTAAATGGTCTCAATGATAACTATTACTTCCCTCAGTGAATTAGGACAGCAAGCACTATATCCAACTATTTAACGAAAAAAGTGAAGCAACGCTCTGATCCTTCTAACTATCGCCCTATAGCTCTCAGTTGCACACTAATATTCTATCTAAGATCTTTGAACACCTACTACAACTCTAACCATTTCATTAGACATAACTGGAAGTCTCATTCACCTTCTTTCCGATCGCCCAGTATTCGCTTCGGCGCTCGAGGGTCTACTGCAATATACTTTCCTTCTCAACTGATTTTATGGTTTTCCGCCCAAGGAATCAACAGGGGAAAGTATCTTGCTGGAATGCGCTTTGCTTATAAATCCAAAGGCATTTGACCGGTGTATGTTGAGCATTAAACGCGATCAACTGCTAAATCTTATACAACTCCCCTCTATTGGGTTTCCTCCTTAACTTCAAATCCTTCTTCTTGTCCTTATCTTCAATCTTAGTTTTCTATAACAGGGTTGAATACAGTTTCTTCAAGTTTCGGCTGTTGTTGTGGGGCGATTCTTCTCTTTTTCTGTCAATAAGAGGGGTATCCTCTCTTAGTCCAGCATTCAGTTTAATATATCTTAGATCCTCGTGAAATTATATGTTCTCCTACCTGTGTGTGAGAGGTGTAGTTTCTCATATCTCTCCAAACTCAAAAATTAGGCGTTAAGCTTGGACTACAACGATTCCATAATTATTATTGCCGATTAGAAGGCACGACAACCGAGGTTTTAAACTTTTTTACAAAATTCTGCTTCTTCCCTCTTCTTAACCTTGGGTCATACATTAGTCCTGCCTAATACGTTACCTTTAACGATCTTGATACACAGAATTTCTTATATACTCAAAAGCTCGCTTCTGGATAGAATTATGTGTAAGTGTCCCGTCCTCAGCGGATAGAGCTCTGAAAATATTCAAGCTTATCACAAAGTTAATAAATACCCAACTTTAGACAATCCTCACCCTCTAAGACAAACTTTATAACTTGGTTTCCTCTCCAGTGCGTTTCTTTTTTCGGAAACGAGCGTTCTCTCGTTTTCTACTCTGTCTAAAAAAAGTTTCATAAACATGCCTTGGCCTTAACATAAAATTTCATTTCCCTAAGAACGAACCTCCTAAAACAAAACACCACCCTGTCTTGGAAACCTCACAAACTATTCGGCTTTCGCTTCCAGCGTTCCGGCGGCTCCAAGAACTGGGAGTAATGCTGTTGTAAGAGAGTAGGTTCATAAAGCGAGGTATGTTACTGGTTTTTTTCCTCGTTCTTTCTATTGTAGACTTTACTTCAGCATGTACATCCCACGGGCCGGGTTTGCGAGTCATTCCGCCTTTACATGAGATTCGAGTGCTTAATCTAATATATTCGGGGGGCACTGGTCAACCCGGGGGCGGGGTGGATAGGGGTGCGAGGTCTACATGTGCCAAGAGAGGTCTTTAAATATATAACTGAGTTTCTTTTGCTACTATACGTTCATGTTTACTTGAACCCTCTACATTAGGCTGAGCTGTGAGCGTTGGAATTTGGTGCTTGGGTTAACATTCTATTTCTTTTCTCTTCACAGATTTATCCTTTGACTCCTACATGTAGTTAAGAAGTGTTAGTGAAACAAGTCTAAATGGGCAATGAGATTGGGGGATGGGAGACCCGTTTTGGTTGATATCAGTTTTAACACCGGTCCACTTCGTAGTAGTTGTCGAAGACAGTGACGAAGGACTACAGAAAAAATTGAACAAAATAAAAAATTCAAAACAAATATAAAAAAAATAAAAAATAAATAAAAAAAAAATGATGGTCATTTCGCAAAGGCTCGAGGGAACTTATCACCGGCGTACCACCACCTTTACGACCTCGTAGCACAAGGGGTGCCGTGTCGGCGCATGAGTTTTGTGTTGGTATTGGTAACACTCCAGGCTAGTTTCCTGTGGTGCTTCCTTCTTCTGTCCTGCCCTGGAAAAACATTTTTCAGTTGTTGTGGGTAATTCTCTTTTCCATCGTATCTTGCTGTTTTCATGCTCGACAATAATTCTTTCAGCATATAAAAGGCCTGAAGTCTGTGATCATTCTGATAGACTTGTAGATTTTGCGTATAGTAAATATAGATACTAGATTAGTAGTGATAAACTCCCGTAACTCTTGAATATAGGGTCTTCTATGCGCCGTTGAGTTGGTGTGAGCAACTTGTATTTTTAAAAAAAAAAAAGAAAGAAATAAAAAAATAAAAAAAAAAATATATATCAGTATATATAACGTATAGCTTTGTGAGCTATAGTTAGATACCGAAGTTCACGCGTATAAGTCAAGTTATACGAGGACACTCTAAGCCAATATATTTAATACCCAGAACACAAAGTGGAACTATTATATAAATAATATAGAGAATTTATTATAATAATTCTTAATATAGTAATAATATAATCTATATATATATATATTATTATAAATATAAACACGAATATATATTCTTATCCTGATATATTTATATTAAGTCTACTAGAAAGATATATATAATATTAATATATATATATATATATATAATTATATTATATATATATATATATAATATATATATATATAATATATATATATATAATATATATATAATATATATTATTATAATATATATATATATATATATATATATATAACTGTATATTATGGTCAGCCTCTAGAAGAGCCCCAATCCATATCTCAAAACTACAACAGCTACCGGAAAAGGATAAACAATGCTGGAATGCTGGTCCCTGTTAAACCCGAACCTGTTCCTATCATTCCAATAAAAAAAAAAAGGAGAAAAAAATATTTCGATAAGCTACAATATCTACAGCGAAAAAGAATATATTTTTAGAGTTAGTACTCTTTAGAGATAAAAATATAAAACAAGTAAAAAAATACAAAAAATTATTGTTAATACAATTATAGTAATATGATAGAGAGCCTATTTAGAGACCTTTTATTGTTAATCGTTACACTAAATAGACTCTATTAAAGTTTTTGCTTTTATTTTTTTTTAACTAAAGAATACCCCACCGGTAAAACTTAAAGATGGACAGGAGTTCGGGGTCCTTCTCCGGCCCTTCCGGGGAACTACGGGTAAGGACTTAATTCCCCTCCTCCAGGGAGGGTCTCCAGGAACCCCCGCTCTTTGGTAATCTTGGGTGTCGCGGGGGTTCCTCCCCTCCCCTATCGGGGTATGGAAAACGTCCCCCCTGTGTTCCCCCGTAGGTAATAATCGAATGAATAAAATATTCAAAAGTAATACTTACAAATAATATATTTAAAATATTCACAGCAACCCCTCCCTTTTAGAATTGGGCAATTTTTAATGTTAATTTTTTCCTGTTTTTTCTTTTGTTTATATTTTCCTAACTAAAATTTTACACAGGATTCCAAAATGTATTTCATTTTGCTGTAGCTATTGTAGTTTTCGAGATATTGATTTCTTTTGTTAATTTTTTTTATTTTTTTTTTTAATTTTATTTTTACAGTTTCCTCGGTAATTTTTTTGCCAGGATTCCAGCAATGTATTTCTTTTTTCCGGTAGCTGTTGTAGGATATGGATTGTGGCTCTCTAGAGGCTGGCCTATATATATATATATATATATATATATATATATATATATATATCTATATATATATATATATATATATATATATTATATATATATATATATATATATATAATATAATAAATATATATATTATATATAATATATAATATATATATATATATATATATATATATTATATATATAATATATATAATATAATAATATAATATATAATATATATATATATATATATAGTATATAAATAATATATATATATATATATGGTATGTATATAGTAGAGACTACGTTAGATATACTTAGCGACGTTCTATATGCGTAGAATGATTATATAATATTATATAATTATATATATAGTATATATATATAGTATATTATATATATATTATTATATATATATATATAATATGGTATAAGTATATAATATATATACTATATAATATATATATGATTAATTATATATATATAATAATATATATTTATATATATATATATATATATATAGTATATATAAGTAATATTATAGTATAATATATATAAATTTAAAGACTAGATCGGCTACTATGCCTATTATAACTATAATGATAATAAAATTTGACAAGTAATATTTATATTCTGTATATATAATATATATATATAATATTAATATATATATATATATATATTATATAATATATAATTATATAATAATAATTATATATATTAATACGGCAGGACTTTTCCCTGAGTTACCCGATTTAAGTAGTTTTAAACGACGGAGAATAGGTGTTCTACAATGATTTAGAACATGAATAACATAGTTTCAGAACTCTCAAAGGTGTCCAAGAGGCCCCAGGGTGGGGTTTGAGGGGGTACATACGAAAAAAGATGAAATAAATTTCAGAGTACATAGCTGATGTTGGAGTCTGAGTCAGATCAACTCCTACAAGAAGTTGGAGGAATGGTGAAGATGGGATACGTGACTGAGTGCTGCAGGGTTTGAATCAAAACTTGCATTAGACTTGTTACAGCAAACCTTTCACAAGGACGCATGCAGAGTTCGTATACATAAAGTCCTACATTTTTTTCATACTGATACATTTTATTTTTAGAAAACCTCTTTTATTTTTAAAGTTTTTGTAATACATTTTATGTTTATGAAAAACATTTTTGTTTTTTTAAAAACATTTTATGTTTGTGTGAAAAAGTTTTTAACTTTTAATAAAAACATGCTTTTCATCTACCCTAAAGCAGTAAACCAGCAAAACAGTAGCGCAAACAGCCCCTAGCTGCTCCCTCTCACCCGGCTATGCTATACTGCTTTTTTAAATTTTAACATTTAAGAGATGTGGCGTTATTAAGTTTTCTACATTTTTAATATTTTTCTTGTCAATGAGACACATTTTTTAATTTCTTTATAAACATTTAGTATAATATTTCGTGTGCACCAGTTTATTTTAATCTTAAACATTTATATTTTCTCATTTTCCTTTGTAAACTTAAACTATTATATTTTTATTTTGTTTAAAGATTTGCTAAATTTTTGAATTTATTTCACATTTTTGAACGATTAAATTTTTCAAAATGTGAATGAAATATTGATATATTATTTTTCTACTCATCCGATCAACAACAAATTTTCAGGGCTTGTATAATTGGGCAAGATACATCTTTTTTTACTTAGATAATTTTTTTTTTGTAGTGAACAGTGAAATATTTACAAAATGTTCTCCAAAATTTTTTTTTGAAAATTTGTTTCCAAGTAACAAAGCCAAAATTTGCATATACAAGAAATTTATCTAAACAAAAATTATGAACCTCTCCCCCCCGACACTAAGTTCCTGAAAATTTCATCCACTTCGCCTGAACAGGAAAAATATTATCGCAATTTTTCCTTTCAAAATTAAAAAAAAAGTGGGTTTGGAAATTGGACAATGCTGAGCACAAAACTGCAAAAATCTGAAAAACGTGCTGTCGTACTTTTTTAGATATTTTATTTAACTTGCATATTTCATGTGTAAAGTTATTTTGGAAAATATTCTGCTCTGTTAAATCGAAAGAATGTCAAAAACATGGGTTTTGAAAATTTTGAAAATTCTGAAAGGAATGATTGGAAGAGAAAAACACCGGGAAAACAACGTTTTACGCAGGGCAAAAAGCTACATTTTTGGGGTTGTATAGTCAAATCGCTGAAAATTCCGGAATTTCTATCGTCCATTTTTGATTTGGGGCTGAAAATGGGGATCAGCCACAGCTCAAAATTGGAACTAGCCCTAAAATATCAATTAATAAATAGATCAATGGTCATACGCTAATCTCCACGAATGATACCACCTTCCCCAATGTCACCGTGATCCCATTGGTTAAGCGATTAACGTCAATGTTCAGTGATTAATAGTCCTAATTAAACTCTATTTATTTACACGTGACTAAAATAGCAATATTTATTGAAGCTTTACATCAAAATTGGCTAAAAATATTTCTTTATGCCAAATTTTTTATTCTTTTTTATTTATTTTAATAATGTGATTTATTGATTAAAGTCATATTTAAGTATCAATCAGACACAAACAGTACCATAAAAATAAGTTATTTAGTATGTTTTTAATATATCTAACATACCTTACGTACGAATGCATTGCTAACATTAACAAAATTAAATGCTTAATGTCTCTAAATAGCTAACATCACCTTCGGAAAACTTAATGTATTTTCACTTTTCCAACATTTCCTAAACAAATCGGTTGTTTAATTTTAGATTACATAAGTAATACTTAACAAACCTAACAAAAATTTTAGCACTGAGTCTAAGAAACGATAAACTAACATAACTATCACACTGACCACCAAAGTTATTTCATAAGTTTTACTTTAAAAGCAAAGCAAAGTTCGATATTTTCACAAGAAAGACTATTCCACTTATCAGTTACATCGTAAGTGAAGAAATTCTTTGATATATTGGTTTGAAATTGCTTACGACAAAGTTTATGCCCATTGCTTCGTGTTTACTTTCATTAAAATCATATCTAAAGAATTGCCTGTGACCGATATTGTAAAATTTATTTAGTATTTTGAAAACTTTCATCAATCTATTAAGAAGAAGACTTTACAGTTCACTCAAGGCTAGTCTGTTAAGTATTTTTGTTTATTTAATTTGTTAGATGTGTCCCCTATTTTAAATCAAATCTGTTATGTATTTTTGAAATAACTATCTTATTTTAACCATTTCAATGTAATATATGAGCTTGCTCACTTAGAGCTGATCTGCTTATAACCAACAAAAGTCATAGTCTAGTCTGTTAAGTATTTTTGCTTGTATTGGATGTGTCCTCTGTCAATGTGGCATAGGAGTTTGCTCGCTCAGAACAGAAATGTTTCCAACCATCAAACATCATAGTGCTACAAGTGGGTGAAATTTTGTTTTCGGATTATTTTTCCTAGTCAGTGTGATCGATGTGATCACAGTCTTAGAACAAATATGTTCTAAGAGGTGAACATGAAAAAATCTTCCCCCTCCCCCCCCAAAGAAAAAGAAAAAGAAAAGAAAAAGAAAAAGAAGAAGAAAAAGAGAAAGAGAAAGAAAAAGAGAAAGAGAAAGAGAAAGAGAAAGAGAAAGAGAAAGAGGAAAAACTACAAAACACCAACTAGCAGAGACTTTACAGTCCACTCAAGGCTAGTCTGTTAAGTATTTTGTTATTTAATTTGTTGGATGTGTGTCTGTTTTAAAACAAATCTGTCATGTATTTTTGAAATAAGCATATTATTTTACCTATTTAAATGTAACATATCAATTTGATCATTTAGAGCAGATCTGCTTCTTAAGCAACAAACATCAACGTTTGGTTATAATTGTTATTTATTGGTGTTGGATGTCACTTCAAGTGACATAATTTGCCACACCAGACATTAATCTGTTCTAAGCAACAAACATCAATCTGTTAAGTATTTCCTTTTGGTATATTTTCCTAAACTCAGTGTTATCGATTAGATCAACACAGCCTTAGAACAGATATGTTCTATGCGTGACACATCAAAGCTATTTCTTAAGTTATTCATTCCATTATATAATCTCCAGTCAAACAGTCTGTTTTAAGGCAAGCAATCATCCATAGTGCTACAATGAGTGAATTTTTGTTCTTCGTGAGGAAATTTTTTCCTACTCAAGTGTGATCGATTAGGTCACCATCTAGATAACAGATACGTCAAAGCGGTGAACATCAAACTGTTATATAAGTTCGTCGCCCAAATTCTTTTTAAGATGTACTTTAACATCTACCAAATAATCTCCATAGTTTCTCTTAGTTACTTTATCTAGTCACGCGTAAATTCTATCGTTAGTAAAATAAATATCGAGTGAATTAAAGTCTTGCAAAGACCAATTTCCTTATAGTAGATCCACTTTTCTCTTGAATTGGCTTGATTTTGCCGCTGTTCACTATTTCATAAGAAGACTATTCCACTTCTCGATACATCGTACTGTACATACGGTTTTAGCCTTTAATTTCCATTTTAATAAATTTAACAAAGATGCCGAGTCTCTATCCCGTAAAGCAACAGACACATTAACAAAAATTAATGAAAATGGATAGATGCTAATAAGCTATCTCTAAATTTAAATAAACGCATCTTACATTATTTTTAGCAACAAACAATTTAACGATCTTAAAAATTAAAAATGTAATAACTAATAGAACTGAATAGGCTGCAAATGCTAAAAATATCTTGGATTAACAATCGATGATAAACTGACATTTAAAGAACATATTAACAACGTAGTTAGCAGACTGTCGAGATACATGTATGTGTTAATAAAATTAAGAAATTTTGTCCCAGTAACATTCTTAGTAGGAAATTATACTATTCACTAATACACCTTCCACTTCCTTTACTGTCTTCCTATCTACGGTACCCCCGAACAAGTAACTCAAGTAAATCCCCTGTATGTAACCCCAAAAGCGATTTATTTCGCCTTCATTACGCAAATACAAGAGACTTTTACCGAATGCCATAGCACACCATTATTCAAAACGCTAAAGATTATTGCACTTTTAATAAGATTTGCCTAAAAATAAGTATCACTCCTTGAAAGAGAGTACATAAAATTATCCATAACAATTCAATGCATGAGACTTCTTGCTAGCAAATTTTCATTTCAAAAACCAGCAAGGCGCGTGCCAAATCAAATATAACCTGACATAACATCTTTTACTATACAACCCTCCTCCTCCCTTTCTTGTGACTTAAAAAGAGAAGCACTCAGCGTCAGCTATAGCAGCAAAACTTTTCAACGTCATGCCAACATAGATATCAAACCGCGAAAACCTCTTACCAAACTTTTACTTAAAAATTAAAAACAGATATTATCTAGAATAAATCCTACATAATAACCTAACCCAGGGACTTACACCTCGTTAAAATCTCGCTATCACTGTACCATTTACAACTCCTTACCATTATTTGTTATAATTCTATATATGATTTACTTTATTATTATTATTATTATTATATATTAATTATTACTATTTTATTATTATTATTTTATATTATTATTATTATTATTATATCACTTTATTAAATTTTAATTATATTATTAATTATTATTATTATTATTATTATTTATTATTATTGATTATTCTTAATTATTATACTATTATTTATTAATTATTATTATTTATCTATTATTATTATTATTATTACTTTATTATTAATTATTATTATTATTATTATTATATTATTATTATTATTAAATTATATTATTATTATTGCTATTATCACTATTATTAATACTATACCTATTTTTATTATTTTATTATGATTATATTATTTTCCTATTGTTATAAACATGATTGTAGCTAATATAATTATATTGAAAATTTATTGTAATTTTTAGATGTAATTATGATTGTAGATGTGTCGGTGATTAATTTTGTTGTACTTAGTTCGTAGTTGCTTTTTAATTATTATATAATTTATTATGAAATTATATTATGCATACTTTTATATTATTATATTGTGTTATTATTATTATTATTAATTATTATTTGTTTGTTTATTAATTTATTATTAATTATTTAATTAATTATTATTATTATTATTATATTATTTTATTTATTTATTATTATTATATTATTATATTATTATTATTATTATTAATTAATTATTGATTATTGAAATTATTATTATTTATTTATTATTATTAATTAATATTATTATTATTATTATTAATTATTATTATTATTATTATTTATTTATTATGATTATATTTTATTATTATTATTATTTATTATTATTA